>JAQIXW010005238.1:0-10647 GCA_034700685.1 Willowsia buskii | reverse complement strand
TCGTGTAATTTCATGAAATCTCGTGTAGTTTTATGAAGTCTCGTGTAGTTTTATGAAATCTCGTGTAATTTCATGAAATCTCGTGTGGTTTTATGAAATCTCGTGAAGTTTCTTTAAATGTCGTGTAGTTTTATGAAATCTTGTGTCCTTTTCTGATATGTTGTGTCGTCTATTGAAATCTTGTGACGTTTCATAGAATCTTGTGTAGTTTAATGGAAACTTAGCATGTGGGCTAACCCAAGATTGCATCAAACACCAAAATGTCCTCAAAAAGTATCTTGCTCAAAGCTTTTATACTTTAGACTAAATTGATTTTGTAATGTACGTACGTACTTTTACGATGTTTAGATCAGCTTAATAAAGCTTTTTCAAACCATGAGTAATGATTTTTTTGTATTTGAAATTTGATTAAAATTTGTACAGTCTGTCATATTTTCATAAAATTCTGCTTGAATGAATTCTTTTCTGGAATCCCCTGTATTTTCATGAAAATATGTGTTTTTATGTTTTTTGGTTAGTTTTATAAAGCTGCACGAGATTCAATGAAATAACTAGAGATTCCATGAAACGAGACGAAATTTCATCGAACTACATGAGATTTCATAAAACTACATGATATTTCATAAAAATACATGATATTTCATTAAAATACATGATATTTCATTAAAATACATGATATTTCATTAAAATACATGATATTTCATAAAACTACATTAGATTACATAAAAGTGCATTGCATTTCTTGAAACTGCATTGGATTACATGAAACTGGATTGGATTACATGAAACTGCATTGGATTACATGAAACTGCATTGGATTACATGAAAATGCATTGGATTTCATGAAACTGTATTGTATTTCTTAAAACTACTCGAGATTTCATAAAACTATAAGGGAGTCCATGTTATTACACAAGATTTCATTAAAGTACACAAGATTTCATTAAAGTACACAAGATTTCATTAAAGTACACAAGATTTCATTAAAGTACACAAGATTTCACTAAAGTACACAAGATTTCATTAAAGTACACAAGATTTCATTAAAGTACAAAAGATTTCATTAAAGTACACAAGATTTCACTAAAGTACACAAGATTTCATTAAAGTACACAAGATTCCATGAAACTACACGAGATTTCATTAAAGTACACAAGATTTCATGAAACTGCATGAGACTTCATGTCCTGCAATGGCTAGTTGTCCAATATGCGTAGTGTCCACGAAAGAAAAGTCCAGTTGTCCACTATGCGTAGTGTCCACGAAGGAAAAGTCTAGTTGTCCACTATGCGGAGTGTCCACGAAAGAAATGTCTAGTTGTCCACTATGCGGCGTGTCAAGTTGTCCACGGAAGAAAAGTCCAGTTGTCCACTATGCGGAGTGTCCACGAAAGAAATGTCTAGTTGTCCACGGAAGAAATGTCTAGTTGTCCATGGAAGAAATGTCTAGTTGTCCACGGAAGAAAAGTCCAGTTGTCCACGGAAGAAAAGTCCAGTTGTCCACGGAAGAAAAGTCTAGTGTCCACGGAAGAAATGTCCAGTGTCCACGGAAGAGTAGGTGTCGCTGTTTTAGGTACTCCGAGTCAAGTCTCCCTTTTAATAAGAAAACCTCCTGTGGAATATTCATTCGTTGTTAATTCTTGGAAATTTTGAGTGCCTATTATCCCATGAAAATATAATAATGCTTCTCAATATTCTTTCATTTTTCATTGTTTCTTGATTTTTACCCAGAAAATCGAGTTTTTAAAATAGGTATTCTTCACAAAGCAATTCTCACGAAAACAATTTTTAATTGCTTAATTTCTTTTAGTGCCTTTCCTTCTTGAATGGCTTAGCTCAACACTCTCTTGAGACATATGAAAGGTAGAAGTTGAGGAATGGAAAATTTTACAAGCTATTTTTGTTTCCTTTTTGCATTCAGCTTTGTTCTATGCAGTCGTCTGTCGTATATTTTATGTGGGGAGGATGATAATGATGAAGCAGCTGCTACTGTTGTTCATTGCTCATTTGTGTTTGCGTGTGTAAACAGCCAAAATCAGCACTATACATCACCATTATCATCTGTGGTTGTGTGCGTTTCCTAATTAAAACTCATAGTGACAATGGCGTCATCAAGTTCAAATGTTTTTTCCATTAAGATTAGTAAGGGGATGCTCAATACGGAAGTTAGAGCTCTTATTAAGGACATCGTTGGGAAAAACCAACAACAAGGAATTCAGACTCGTGTGAAGGTCATAGAAAACGAAAGCGAATGTAAGTAATGGTCATGTCAGTCATGTGGAATTCGTGATTGCTAAATGGGAAAATCAGTGAATGAATAATTCAAAAGATAACTTTTAAATGGAATAAATGTTATTCTACAGGGGATGAGGCGATACCGCTATCCAAGGGGAATGCGTTGATCACTGAAGGGGCTGCTCTGAAGTAAGACACAATAATTTACTTATCTTGAGCTATATTTTTGTCGTAAAATTTAGTTATGGTGTGCATCTTTTTTCCCCTAGAAACGAGCAGGAGGATAAAACTAAGGACAAGGAGGAGGACGAAACTAAGGACAAGGAGGAGGACGAAACTAAGGACAAGGAGGAGGACGAAACTAAGGACAAGGAGGAGGACGAAACTAAGGACAATGAGGAGGATTAAAAGTTTCCAGCTATTCGTACCGCGGACAATTTTTCCTCACCACCCCGCTTTCTAGGGCAATTTTCCTCATTCATGATTTAAGTCACAACACAGTTTAAACTTGACAATCCTCTAAAATATTTGCAGATTTTCTTCCATACTTGTACTATCATGACTTACACTTAATTTCGGAGTTTCCATTAAAAATATTACAAATTATTCAATATTTTTTTCACTTTCTCCAAATCACACGCTATCTGATATCTGATGTTTGCTTTTAATTTGCTTCTGAGCTTAGATTCTTCTGCATTATGACGAAATTTGATAAAATTAAAATTATGGTCAATAAGTCAGTGATATGATTGATGATGATTATTTTATATTTTAATGCATGAATCAAATGAGTGTAGAAAATAGATGAATTTTACAATTATCTGTATGTACTTGCCAATTGTTTTGTTTTATTTCGAGCGATTAGCAACCGTGGAATTTTCTCTCACTTTTCCAAAGCCTCGGTAAGCTCCATCCTCCTTTTACCTGATCCCAATTTCAAAAACATTTCCAATTTTTTCGCCGTGTTTCCCATCGCCGGTCGAATTTTTCTCCATTTCTTCTTATCCACATCCAATCTCCACTCAGGTACGAGAGGATGAGTGACCAAGATCTCTGCTGGAACTACCCAATTCTTTTTGTCTGGCGGTTCCAAATTAATTATATTTCCACATCTTGTTTCCAAAGCACAAAAGATTGGAATTTTGTTTACATAAAAGTTCAAAAACTGTCGGAACAATTCCACAACGGAATAAATATGCTCTGAAGTTCCCTCCAGAGGTGACTTGGACGAGATCCTCTCATGTTTCCACACATTTTCAAATTTGGAATCCCAATTAAATCCAACATCAACTTTCCCCGTTTCCAAAGTTAGCACCAGTGGGGAATGAGACATTTCCAAAATTTTGGTGGGAGCGGTAACAATCCTTTTTTCAAAATATAGAAAAAAGAACAATAGCCATTCATAAGCCGCTGGGTGGGGCGCAACATTTTTGAATCCTTTATTTCCGCAGCTTCCAATATTCAATTTGTGGGTGTCGATCCAGTAGTACAAAAGTGAAAGTAGCGGTTTCACTCTGGTGTCCAATTCGCAGTAATATGCGGTTAATCTGGATAACTGTAGCTCAGCAGTGGCAGGCTCCGAAGTGGAAATCTTTAACTGTAAATGACCATTTTTGTGATGGAGTGTATTGCTGTGTGGTTCAGTTCTTATGAAAACATCGCCTCCAAATTGAGGTGGATTGGAACCTCCTTCGGAAAATAATAAAGTGTTCAAAACATCTTGTTCTGTCACTTTGGAAATGACTTCAAGTTTAGATTTGGTATCTGAGAAGTAAAATAAGCAATTTATAATAATCAGTGATATATAATCAATTGTTAAATTTGTAATTAGAGATTAAAATTGAAGTTAAGTCACCAAACATACTACTTACTATAGACATGAATAAAGTAGATTCTTGTGCCGAGGTTGCTCCTCAATTTGAGAAAGTTATTTCGATACATTCCAACTTCACATTGTGGGAAAGAATTTCTTAATTTGCGAACAACTTCTGTGACCACATTGAACTCAAAATCGGGAATCTCAGTTTTCTTCAGGATTCCAAGAAACTGTGCTCGGAATTTGGAATCGTCTTCAAAAATGTTTTGGGATGGAGAAGCAGAAGAAGAGGACTTGGGATTCCCTAAGAGCTTATCAATGACCTTTGGTGACTCTTCCTTCTCGTTTCCCAGGCAACCGGGAGACGCTGCAGGTCCCAGATTTGGAGTATTGAAGTCCTCAATGCCATCCTGAAAGCTTGAAAGTAAATCTTCCCCTAAAATATATACAATTAAAAATTGGGGAATTGAAAGTGCATATTTCATTAACTGGTCATAAGTTAATTGCAGTTAAAAAACTACGTGTACATTCAATTTCCAAAAATCGATCGAGTCTCCTAAATTGCATTGTCACACAGTCGATTTCCATTGTTGAGTTTCCACAGGAATTATACATTTTGCTGGCTTCCACGCTACAAAAATTATATTAGAAAAAATATTTGATTTCCTAAAAACAATTAAGCATCAAATTATCGTTAATTAACTCCAGTCTTAATATTTAACTGTCACTCACTTTGACTCAAACTGCATGATAGCCACACGAGGTCGGGAAATTGACATCACAAAATCCGTAACGAATCCATTGTTCGAGAAGTACTCAATAATTTTTAAGCCATTAGAACTACCGTTGTTTGAACCAGAATTAATTGGAGATTTTGAGTAAACGACTAGAGAACACTGTTTTAAATGCTCGTTCCAATAGAACATGTCATTTCTTGACTTTATTTGATGTGATGGTTTGACTAAATGACAATTCCAAAGGTGTGTAGTTAAGAAATTATCTTTACAAATTGTACAGTAGAGAACGTGCCCTGTCATTTTATTTATTAGTAAATTTTGCACTTCTTTTTAACTTATATCTAATATTAGATGATGGATGAGTTATGTTATCAAAATATTTTGTTTAATTATATGTATCTCGTTTTAAAAAATATTATGACAGCAGCACGTGCATTTGTTATTGTGTGGATTTTTTCTAAGGAATGAAACGCACAAAAACAAAATGAAATTTTGGGGAGTATTGAGACAAAAGATTAATCCTTCTTGGGAAAAATATTTACATGCTCTTATCCCACTTGTTGTTATTTTATATGTTTAAGAATAGTGCTAATGCCAGAAGGCTTTTCGTAAATTTACAATAAATTAAGAGTTTGTAAATCTCTTTTATTCATGAAATGGTAAATACTTTTCGAACTTACGTTAATTTTTTGTTTACTTTAACATTTTATTAATTCAAAATATCGTTATTTCATTAAAGATAATAGTAGACAATCCAAAAACAATCAACACAAATAAATTCTAATTGTATTTTTATTCCTATTCCACTATTAAATTGATGCAACAATTAAATTTTCACTTGATTTTGAGTCCCCATTCACAAAAAAACTTTTGGCTTTCAGTATTCCTATTTTCCAAATACATTTTTCAGCGATCCGCTATTCGGTTTAGAAGTTGATTTCAAAACTTCATCCAATTTTTGAGCCGTCCTCGTCATAGCCGGAATGATTTCACTTTTCCATCTCCGTTTGTCCACCTCCAACTGCCAACCTCCATTTTCCAAAACCAAGGGATGAATCACGTATACCCTTTTCGGTTTTGATATTTTCTCATCATTTCCAAACCCCAAATCACAGATTACCCCGTCCCTAGTTTTCACCGAATACGTAGTTGGAATCCGATTTCCATAAAATTGTAGAAACTCTTGGAACAGTTCCAGAACGGAATAAATGTATTCCGGCGAATCTTCAATTGGCAACTCACAATCTTCTCTGTTTTCCCGCCAAGTTTTTGCCCACTTCAAATCATAATTGAATCCCACATCCACGTTCTTAGAACTGATGATAGCAACTAGTGGGGTGTGAGGACGATCCAGAATTTCTTTTGGAGTTGGAATCAGTTTTTTGTTGGAATACAAGAAAAAGAGGAGGATCCATTCGAAGGCAGCGGGATGAGGGACACATGAAGGGTTTTTCTTTTTTGTGTTGCTTTTCCCAATTCTCAAACAATTTTCAGAAATCCAGTGGTACAGCAATTTAAGCAGTGATTTCACTCTTGGATCGAATTCACAATAGTAACTGGTCAATCTTGAGAGCTGCATATCGACAATGGATTTTTTTGTGGTGGAAATCTTAAGGATAACGTTTGACCTCGAGTCCGTCAAAGTGTAGTTTTTTCTTTTGCCTGTCCTTGTCAGCCCGGGAAAGGGAGGTGGATTTAAAATCGTTCCGGAAACTAGATCTGAGACTGCTTGGTGCTCTAGTGATTTTGGGATGACTTGGAAACCAATTTCGGTGTCTGTGGACAACGACAAAGTACAAGAATTAGTTTCAGAAATGGAAAAAGAGTCAATAGACTTAATATTTTTCAGAATTAAATAATTTAAGTAACTACCTGTTCTATTGTACATATAAAGCCAATAGATTTTATTATCTAGGTTGCTCCTCAAATTCAAAAAATTATATCGGTACAGGGCGACTTCACATTCACAGTTTGGAAGAGATTTTCCTAACGATCGTTTCAGTTCTTCGAGAACATTCTGGACAAAATTGACCTCAGCTTTGGGAATCTCCATGGAACTCATGATGTCGTGATATTGGTATAGACAATGGGAATCCTTTCCGAAAATGTGGTGGGCTTGAGAAGACAGGCATGGAATCCCATTCTGCGGTGATGAGGTAGAAGTGGTGGAGGAGGGAGCAGCCGGCACCGGAAGTGAAATTTCTTCTGCTTCTAAGTGTTCCAAGGACGACGCCGGTGTTAGTCCGGTACTAATTTCAGTGTTGTGGGTATTGAAGCTCGGAAGTAGCTCTTCCCCTGAAAAACACACAGAGAAGCAAACAGAACAGATCTATAAGTTATAATAAATAACAAGTGGATATTCATGAACTATTTATGGTACTAATGGTAAATATAAATATTGGAAATTATTTGTCTTCTTACATTCGAATTCCAACAGTTGGTCAAGTCTTCTCAACTGGAGGGCCAGATTTTGGATTTGCACAGTGGAATTTCTACAGGAACCCAATATTTTGTTGACCTCCTCACTGAAAATGTCATGTTCGAAAATATACTGAATATTAGCATCTAAACACAATTGACATTATTTTGTGGACAACTTATGACTTATAATTATTCGTAATTGCTTAGGGTTAATTACTGTATGCTCACCTGGATTCAAACTGTATGATAGCTATACGAGGTCGGGTTACCGAGATCACAAAATCCGTGACGAATGTATTGTTCGAGAAGTACTTGACAATCTTGGCACCATTATGGTTTGAGTGTGATTTAGGACCAATTGGTATTTTTGAATAGATAACCACCGAACATTGTTTTAATTCTTCGTTCCAACTGACGAGGTCAATTATTGCTTTGCACTGATGTGAAGATTTGATTAAGTGCTGATTCCAAAACTGCTTATTTAAGAAGGTAGTTTTACAAACTGTACAGTAAAGGAAATAGCCTGCCATTTTACTGTGTATCAGTTAGACTCTCATCTAAAAAAAATATTAATAGAATAGAAATAGAACCCTAGTTCATAGTTTGAAAAGCTACTTATTCAATTTAGGACTGTCAAAAATTTAATTTCATTTTTGCTCCAATTCTGTTTTGAGATCTCAGCATGATATGAGTTATGACAGCAGCACGTGCATTTGTTTTTGTGTAAATTTTTTCTGATGAGCTGATCTTCGCGCCATACAAAATTGAATTTTGGAAGATTTCTAGACAAAGTAACCATACGGTCTCTGAGAGGTGCATTTGCTGCTCGTTGGAATTTTGTATAAGACTTTTCATGTAATTTTTTCATGGAACTTTTTAAACATAATTATAATTTTGTTTAAAAAGTATATAAATATGTATTTCCCTATTGTATTTAAGTGTGAGCTAAGAGCTAAGCTATTCATGATCTTAGAAAGATTCTACCAGTGGAAGTTGGATTGTGGTGATTAGACATTTGATTAAAAACTGTAACTCTTTTTTGAGCAGCAGCAGAGTTTTAAATCTCTTTATTCTTTAAATGGCAAATGCTTTGAAACTTAAACGATACGCTCTTAAGTTTAAATTACCTTAAGGCAGGTAGTACGTAGTAATTAAATATGGATACAATTAACTATTACAACCTCTAATTACAAATACCTTTTGTTTCCCTTCCATAAACATCATATTTTCCTAACACAGTTTTAAGCGCTAACCCTGGTTTCGATGTCGATTTCAAAAATCCATCCAATTTCCTCTCCGTTTTTCTAATAGCAGGAAAGATTTCCATTTCCCATCTCCTTTTGTCCACATCCAACCGCCAAGATTCTGCAATCGGATGCATCATATCTATCCTTGTTGCAACTATAGTCTCGTCGTTTCCCCTTCCCAAATCGGAGACCACCCCAGTTTTCGTATTTAAACAATACACACTTGGAATCCACTCTCCATAAAACTTCAGAAACTCTTGGAACAGTTCAAAAAGCGAAAAAATATATTCCGGGGAATCGTCAACAGGAGGTGGTTTTAAATCTCCTCTCCTTTTCTGCCAGTCCTTTGCCCATTTTAAATCATAATCAAATCCCACATCTACTTGACTACCAGAAATTATCGCAACCAGAGGAGAATGAGGACGATCCAGAATTTCTTTTGGAGTTGGAATCAGTTTTTTGTAGGAATACAAGAAAAATAGGAGGAGCCATTCAAAAGCTGCAGGATGAAGGGCGCACGAAGAGCCCTTTTTTATTTTTCCGTTATTGACAATTTGCAAACTATTTTTTAAAATCCAGTAGTACAACAGTGTCAGCAGTTGCTTCACTCTGGGGTCGAATTCGCAATAGTAACTGGTCAATCTTGAGAGCTGCACTTCGGTAATGAGCTGATCCAAGGTGGAAACGTTTAAGGAGACTTTTAAGGTTGGGTAGATCAACGAATAGCTTTTTCCGTTGCCAATGTTTGTCAGCCCGGGAAAGAGGGGTGGATTTGAATTCGTTCCGGAAATTAGATTTTTGATTATTTGATCCAGTAATGATATTGGGATGGGTTGGAAACCAGGTTTTGAATCTATGAATCAAAAATAAATAGAAAATATTTGCAATTAATAATTGATTGTTATTTGATTAATAGTTAGTTGAGCTAATGGATAATTATTTAATCAGTATATTATAAGACTTGACGTCGTGTCGGGCAGAGAACATCTGCTTGAGCTTTCTGAGTAGAACGGGTTCCACCGTTAAAAAGATAGCACGAGCGCAACGTGCTTTAAAAGCAATGCATTGGATAGAAATAGTGGTATTCCTTGACACAAGCTGTCTCACTTTGGTGAGCAGTGGTACAACCGGGAAAATTCAAAGCGCAAGAAAATATGACATTCGGTCTATTTTGCTTTTGTCAACTGTTCATTTCATTCATCAACATCCACTTATTAACACAAATAAACCTTTCAAATTCTCAAATTTTCACTTCGACATTTAATTTGGATCTGGTAATTTTCGGTTTTGCTCTAATTTTTTGCTCTGAAGTGGAGAAGTAACGAGAAACTGATCGTGTCTAATATAAAATTGATCAGGCTGCAGAAAACAATTAAGGTAAACAATTTTTATCATCCAGTCAAGTACCTTTTTGTTCTATAATTAAGAAGCAATACCAAAGAATGTGCATTTCCTTTGCATTTTACTAATTAATTATTTATGCTTTTCAGAACACATGCAGACGAAGCCATACGTTACGGAGGATTTTAATTGGAGGGAACTGTTCCGATTGCCTGAATGTTGTCTTCCACTCATTTTCTGTTTTGCTTTAATTATTTGCGCTGGAGAGGTGAAGTAATGAACATCTGATCGTGTCCAAAGTAAAAATTATCAGGCTACAAAACACCGTAAATGTAAGCATGTCTTATCATCCAGACATTAAGTACCTTTTATACTCTATAATTAAGAAGCAAATACCAAAGAATGTGCATTTCCATTGCATTTTACTAATTAATTATTTATGCTTTTCAGAACACATGCAGACGAAGCCATACGTTACGGAGGATTTTAATTGGAGGGAACTGTTCCGATTGCCTGAATGTTGTCTTCCACTCATTTTCTGTTTTGCTTTAATTATTTGCGCTGGAGAGGTGAAGTAATGAACATCTGATCGTGTCCAACGTAAAAATTATCAGGCTACAGAACACCGTAAATGTAAGCATGTCTTATCATCCAGACATTAAGTACCTTTTAGACTCTATAATTAAGAAGCAAATACCAAAGAATGTGCATTTCCATTGCATTTTACTAATTAATTTTTTTTACCTTTCAAAACACATGCAGACATACGTTACTGAGGATTTTAATTGGAGGGAACTGTTCCGATTGCCTGAATGTTGTCTTCCACTCATTTTCTGTTTTGCTTTAATTAT
>JAQIXW010005237.1:0-10648 GCA_034700685.1 Willowsia buskii | reverse complement strand
GATTTGAAACAAAAAATCCATATGATTTTTGCATGATTCGGTGATGTTCATTACTTCACACCCTATAAGAACCCAGCCCTACCTTAAGGCATTCCCATACTAGATGGTACATGTGCTAGTTTTTGCTGAACCATCGACATTGCTTTGAACGAAAAGCAAGAAGAAAAAATTATAATTTTTCTTAATTCTCCACAAGATTTGGAAAGATTTTTGTCTGTATGCTGCATTTGCGCAGATGCAAGAAGTCAGAGTTTTGCCATATTACGCTAAAAATGTGTACAAAATGAATATTATGTCCTCTATTGTCTCTCCTTTCAAATAAATTTTTAATATCATACAGTAAAAACAAAAAAGGCAGCAAGTTGTACATAGTTAACATTTATCATTGCTGATGGCTGCGACAAAAAAAGAATCAAAACAGTTATTATGACTTTTTATGACCATTGCAACCACAATTTAATATCATCAAGCATGTACGTAGTGGGTAAATGTCTTCCTGTTTTCCTTTTAAAATAATCATTTCTGTATGGAACCACTGAGCCACCAGTCACCGCAGCTTTTAAGACATTACATTGAACAACTCTTATCAGTTACTTCGTTGGAATTTTTGTCCTTTGTCATCTTACAGTTTGTCTTATTTTATGTACTTTTTCGTATTCTTCTTACATATTATCAGTTTGAAAAAATATGAAGACAAAGTTGGCTTGCAAGGTTATAAAACACGTCTTACAAACTTCATCATGGACAGCAGAGGAGCAGAAAATTCATGTCTCCTGTTACATACTGGTTGTAGGCAGAAACGCATTATAATACTACCTAAATATTTGTACAGCTTTCTTAAGTATGTTTGTAATACCTATATTATTGCATCGAATGTCTTTGCGCTTTTAAACCAGCACGTAGGTATTTCATTTATTTGCTTTTTGCTGTAGTATTGGATTACATATTGAATTCGTGTTCATTATTTTGGTAATGTATGCAAGTCGAGTGTGGTGCATAAAACGATTGAAATGCACAAGCAAAGGTGCACACCTACATGTTATAAAAAGTAGGCGTCACTTGCACTGCACGTCTGCCCTACTAGTCTCTATTATGCTATGTATTTGTTCCTTTGTTGATTGTTAGGAATGTAGGATCAGTTCACTTGACTGCTCGATGCTCTAAAATCCATTTCATATCCTCGTCATCTTTGAGCAAATATTTAATGGTAAAATGCTCATAAAAAGTGAACAAGGATTTTGAACTATTTGATGCTCTCTACAGTAATTTGATAATACACAAAAGCTTGACAACTTTTGATTCACAAAAGGGCATAGCAAATAATGATGAGCAGTTCTTTTTAGTAAATTTTGTTTGAATTGAATAGGATGACGCTCTTGTCAATAACACTCTGTGTACATGCTCGGGTTTGTAATATCGAGGCTATGTAGTGTTCATGTACATCAATGAAATACTTCTAATATAATATATGTTACTCTGTCACATTTTAATTCTTTACAAATAATAAATGTTAAACATCAAGTTTCAACTGCTATAACATTTTAATTAGAGTATGCAAACTAAGACTATTAGCATTAACATATGTATGGTAAAAATTTTCCTTGAGGATGATGACGATGATGAAAATTTAAGCTCAAACTCAGCTTACAAAGTATTTAAAGCTGCTAGCGTTATAAATGAAACCGACTATTTGAACGCGGACGTGATAGCATAATGGTATGACACATGCACTCACAATTTGCATTTTACAACTTTTTTATTTTCGTTTTAAGCTCTCATGCATATAGTAAAAGTGAGGGGCTTTACAATTTTAATTTTACTTAGCAAAAATATTAAAGTGAGCAAATAAAGAAAAAATAACATGAATGTAGTATACTGCTGTAGTATGCTTATATCGTGGAATACTGATTAAGTAAAAATCATTTTTCTGTTTGTCATTTTCGTCATCCTCATCCTTAAACATATTATACGTTTTGCTTGTATTATCATATCTCATCCACTTTCCTTTACAGAATGCTTTCTGACTCATGCTCATTATGAGTAGTGCTCATGTGTCAAATAAAATGCGTATTATATTAACACTTCGAGTTAACAAGTTGTTTTTTCGTATATCCGATTTTGTTGCTTTGCCTTTTTATTGCCCAATACCGTGATTTAAAGCGATCTATGACATTGTACGATGTTAATCACCTTATCATTAACTATCACTGTCGTTCATGGCTTTGCTTACAAGCCTCTGCAACCAATCATCACTCATGACGGTCTTCACACATTTTCTTCTCTACTACGGCTACTTTCTAATAATCAAAAAATGATTGTCACAGCAGGCTATAACAACGAATTATTGATATCATGAAATGAAACATGTTGACGTATGCATGTGGACATTGGATATTTCTCAAAAAATTCATAGAACATTGCGCTTTCTTACCTCATCTGGAAATCGCACATTTTTCTCCCTTTTCCGATGTCCAGTTTTACTCCTTAGGATTCCTTTACTCATAGTTCTTGCTGCAGCAGTTGGTTTTCCCACTGTTCCATTACTTGTCATCACTTGACCACTGCTCCCATTCAGGGTAGCATTACTATTCACACCGGAAAGCCCAACTTTTCTCCTGTCCAAAACATTATCTCCGTCCGTCACCTCCTTTGGTTTCACTCCTCCCCTGGGTCTATTCATTTCGTTTTGCGGAGAGATGGAGATCACTCCTTTGCTCACACAAGTAGAAAAACTATTACTGCTGCTGCTGTTGTGACTCACAGCGCCTTCAGGGGTTTTGCGTAACGCAGTATTACTCTCCGCTATCACCCCATTTTTCTCACAATCTTCCAAATTATTTCTGATGTGGTACCTCGTACCACTGATGATTCCATTATTATTATTACTGCTTGATACAGCAGGTTCCACTACAGTACCACTACCACCACCAAAACAAACTTTCTGCTGGCTATGCACTGATGATGATGATGAGGAAGAAGGGGACAACACGGGCGATGAACGCGATAATGAGGATACGATGTTTCCCCTCTTGATGCTGTTGGTCGACTGAGGATGACTAAGACCTGTTGAGCCTGATACTGAAGCTAGAGCTACATTATTACCATGAAAAAGATTGCCATTCATACTACTGCCTATTGGCCCTGTTGGTTTATTGCTGCAGTTGCTGATAGCACTAGTACTAGTAGTGGCTGATGATGAAGAATAACTTGCTGTACATGACGAGGATCCAACTGCATTGGTGTGCGTGTGAGCATTGTTAAAAATATTTTTACTGGCAATGTAAGAAGACGATGCACTCCGTCCTATCGTTCCTGTTGCTGTTGTTGAACTTAAATGTGAAACTACACCAGCAACAGCGGAAGAAGCCATAGTCATAGACTGCTTATGATTATTATCATTGTTGCTGTGATTGTGAATGACACTAGCATTATCATTTTTTGACGGATGTTGGTTTGTCATCACCCCTTTCCCTTGTTGCATGGCTGTTTGTGGCTGGTTAGAATGTAAGTGTGAAGATACTGATGTAGTAGCTTTCGTGAAGATTCCTTCTACACTCCTCGTTTGCCCATTCGTCTCGGATTGAGTGGAGGAATCATTATTATGCCCATTGCTATTATTATTATTATTATAACCACCATCACTATTAATGTTACTTTTGCTTCCACTCAGCCCTGAGTGAATGTGATATCCTTTGGTTGCGGTGGTGGCACTGTTGGTGTTGCCATTATTATTGCTATTCGTTCCGGAAAATTTTCCATTGCCGACGGTGGGGATCCCATTGCTAATTCTAGGGAGTGAAGATAAGGAGCCTTGTTGGCTAAAAGTGGATGATGATGCATTGTTGTTGTTGGTAATTGAAGTAGCAACAGGTGGATTTACTGCTCCCTGAAATCTGTTAGGTTTCTGAGGGAAATACTGGCTTGATCCTATGTTTTCTGTGCCTCCCCCCACCACCAGCGTATTCATCTCATTCCCACATTTTTTGTTATTGTTATTTCTGGGAACAATAGGAGGGATGTTGACACCATTATTGTTGCCTCCATTCGTTGTTTCGTTGATGTTGTATTTGACCGAATTCTCCGTCTCTGAGTGCTCATCACGCACTCGGAAGCAATTCGAGCAGATATCTTTTCGCCAAGCGTTCTGCACGAAACCGTGGCATATGGTTGACATTTTGAGGCTATGGTTTTGCACGTTTAAGTGCCTGCGACTTTATAAGGTTTCAGATTGAAAATTATTATTATATTGCCTGCTTATCTTTTTCTTTAAAATGAAGGAACATGAACATGAGTTAGGCCTTAGTACGTATACATGGGTGCTTTTTGTACAAATTCGAACATAATACTGCCTCTTGAATATCCTTGACTTTATAGTAATAACATAAAATAGATACATGAAGTGCCATACCGCTATTGTGTGTGTATTATGGTGATTTTATACTGTACATTAAGAAGAGAGGAACAATAATAATAATATAGTCATAATGCCAACTTCGTTAGCGGTTAGTTTTATACGAGTCTAAATTTTGTTGCTTCCCTTTCTTACTACCTCACTATCACTATTTTTTTGTATTATTTGATTAGTACTTATAATCAAGCTTATGTCCTATACATGAATACATTTTGTCTTTTTCAATGACTTTGTATTTTATTCGTTATTTTTTCTCAATATTTATTATCACTACCAAGTTGCGTGTGTCCTAATCCCAAGACTCGTGAACTTATTTAGGACGCATGGTATTATAGCGTTATATTCGACTGTCGAGTTATTGAGTGAATGCAGCAGATGCGATGCAAGTGTGCATTGCATTTATTCACACGATCGTGTTTAGCTTTTTTATCTGACTTAGAATATCTCTAGATTCATAATTTGCTTCTGTTTTCTTTCTTTCTCGCTTCGTGCCTATCAGCGCTAAAATGTATGTCTTTATCGACAGATTACATTACGCTCTTAACAAAGATTATTAGTTTCTAGTGATCAGTCATATGCTTTTCACACTTCGACCACATTGCGGACGATGACGCTACCTCAAGAATAAAAGAATATTATAGAGATATGGTTTTCTTTGTTCTCCTCAGAGACAATGGCAAATGTGCATATTTTATCTTGCTAGATGAGCGTCTGTATCTGCTCTGTTCCATAAGACTTGCTGCCTTGCCCTTGCTTGATCAGTGCTAAATTAAATCCACACAATAGCACCTTGACTTCCTTTTGTTACCTGCTTAAACTCTCTTACTTAACGCTAAACTATGTTATAACGCTATCAGACCGAAGTATCTAGATTTGCAGTTTTTGGAGTTTGGTCAATCTAATAAGATTTGATATGTAGTTCACTAGGTGCAATAGTAGGTGCGTAATGGATTATCCGAACCAATCATTATCATTATTTTACTTGCGGAATTATTACATAATCGTTGTGTCCACTTCTGCTGTCGCATGGGTTTTCCCCGAATCCTTGTATTGAGACCCAAATTTATTAATCATACTGTAATCCTTTTATTGTTGGTGTTGACACCTTTTCCATAAAAAATCAATCATTAGTACAAGTTCTAATGAAAATCACTCTTTAACTGGCACGGATATTCGTCACTGTTAGCTTTATTAAAATCGTGCTTATCTCTCTGTCACAGAAACCAGTATACCCACTGCAGTCTGATTTTCCACATAGTTTATTTATTCATTTTTTCATCAAATAGAATCTCATCGATAAATCATCCCTCAAACAAGATGAGAGTAGAAAAATACTCAAGGCACAATCACATCAACAACAACGTTGCATACTTCAACTTCATTTCTCATCATCAAAGTATTTTTTTTTTGCAAGGGCGAATTGATTTGTTGATCAGTGGGTATTTTTTATTGCAAATACAGTCAACATCAGCGGTTGTTATCAAGTCAAGGCAAGGGATGAAATTGGGATCGCATCATCATTAGTGTCGTCTTGTCTGTGTCTTGAGATATAATTTCGAGAACGTTTATTGATGCCGATGGAAAATTGGCTTTAAATGTAAAACAAAAGTGCAAAGATAGATTTGATTGTCCTTTTCCTCAAGACGAGACTCGGTAGCACACTTTTCACTAAAAAACGTCTCAAAGTCCTGCTTAATATTCTGGTGTATTCTCATCAAACATTCAGTCTGAACGATATTATATTTCCCAATAAGGTTTCTTTTCTAATAGAATAGAATATCAGCCATTTTATCCCTTCACGTAGAATATATATTTTCTCATGAAAATACAATGATGCAAACGAAACCTCTCCGCCTATAAAATAAGCATAAAATACGTTGGTGTTCCTGTTGACCGACTTTGACTTTTTGGTATTACCTTACGAACGTGTGCATATAACATTTATTCAGACGTGTTCAGTTCATTCATTCACTCATTTCTTTACTTTTCTTTCACACAGTCTATTAGCCACGTTGTTGCAACACTATGAGTGCAACAGGAACAGGCCTCGCTTAACTGCTGCTTCTACGGACGGACGCATGAAGAACGCACTCTTTAAAAAATTATATGCATCACATTCATCGTACCATTCTTTTACATCGTTACCGTTTCCCTCAAAACCTTTTTCATCATCGTGCTGTGTAGCAAAGTGTTCTTACAATGGGTTTAGCACATCTACATACAAGTAGTGTTAAACCAACAATTCTAGTCAGACAGAAAAAAAATTGTTGGTTAAGCACATTATTTTAAGTTCCGTCCGAAGATGAGGATTTGGGGATGATGGGATGCAATATGGTGTGTTATTACAAAAAGGTCTCTTTTTATGTGCATAAGAAACCTGACGACGCGGTGATATTGATGATGATGCGGCAGTAGGTATACGATCAAAGGCACCTGTTTGTTCTTCTCTTGTTGTTGTGCAGGGCATTCACGTTATTATTACGGCTTTGTTGCTTAAAAAATT
This sequence comes from Willowsia buskii, assembly GCA_034700685.1. Lineage (NCBI taxonomy): Eukaryota > Metazoa > Arthropoda > Collembola > Entomobryomorpha > Entomobryidae > Willowsia > Willowsia buskii. The sequence continues at coordinate 3,734 of JAQIXW010005237.1, read as the reverse complement.
GTTCTTGACCATGTAACGCACAAGAACACGACGAATAGGCGGACACCACACATGTGTTGTAGTAGTAGTAGTAGCCTAAAGAATGCTGCTGTTGCCGTTGTTCGCTGTTGATGACGATGATCTTGATGTTCCTGTATTTTCGCACACAGCGCCAACTAATGCAATAATGTGCACTCCAAGATCCAATGTCCACGGTCTAGGTGAGGTAATGATTTGAAGGTGATATTGGTGTCAACGCTGATGCCTGCAAAGGATTTCGAAATAAAAGTAAACGAAAAAAAAAGTACGACATGATAAGATTTGCTTTGCTAAGAAGAAGGGAAGATGAATCAAGACAATCATATAATCATGCATGAAATGTTCAAAGTTAAGTGGATATGCAAGATCGAGCACATATTCTAATATTCTAATATACATCTCTCTGCTCTTTTATGGCGCTAGTCCCGTCCCTAAAAGAATTGCATTGCTCAAGCAAAAATATAAATCCACCAACGAAGACAGTCAACAACAGTCTTCACAAAATTGACAACAAGTAGGTACGAAGAACACGCTCTCTGATTTTCTATTATTGATTGCAAAAGTTACCTGTCCTGTCTTTCAGGTATAATAGATTCAGAAGAAAAAGAGGAGGAGAGAAAAACGAAAATTATGCAAAGAGTCATGAAGGGTACAAAAGCAAGTGCATAATATAATATTCTCTACTCTTATTCTAAGCTGTACGATTTCGTGATACCTACATATTATGTGGATGCACGAATGAATATGCAACAGAAGGAATGTTTTGCAAAAAAAGTTTGTAAATTACCAAATCTTGATGACGACGATGAGAAGATAATAACCTACGGATATGTCATTATCATCTTTGTATATGCCTTCGTGAAACCATTATTTATAGAGTCTATACAACATATAATGCACATATATGGCATTATTATTGCTTTTGAAATATTATACACTGATCATCAACAGGCACAAAAGTCGTGTGAACCGTGAGGGAAAGGGATTCATAAACAAAGGAGCCGAGTATTGTGCTATTCGTCATAATAATATTATTATTGCGTGGTATTGCATAGTAAAGTTACACCTACCTTTTTTGTCTAGCATATTTTCATACAGGTAATATGTAATAACCGTTCATCGCAAAAATAAAGAAGAAATTGCTTCTTTTCTTTATGGTCGTAAATAAAACATTATGCGTTTTTTCTTGGGCTGATATGCGTAAAAGTGAAGCAAGATTTATTTCTATTACTGGTTTCATCGTTTCATTACTGCTCATTCAGTGTATGGATTTCTATGTGAAGATTAATTATTATTATGTCATGAAGTTTTCCTCTAATACTGTAATTTGAAATGCTGCATAACAAATGATATACATCCTACTGCATTCAAAATAAAGAAAGAAATCAAGAAACGATATAGAACTGCATATAATATTGTTAGAAGTACAAGAATGTACAATACTGGCTGATAATGGTGATGATGATATGATATGGCTAATAAACCAGAAGGAACTTGCAAGTATTTTTTAGCGCATTTTTGTACGGGTGTTGATATGTAATAATACAAATTCACACGGTTCAACCCAGTTTTCGTCCCCGTCGTGGTGGCTTTTATGCTGAAGTGCAATGAATGTGCAATACTATCTCCGCATGCTGCATTGGTTCGTCTCGTCTGAAAAATCGAGTGATTTATCTTGTTTGTGCATAATGGAAACCCTGCTTTTTCGAGTCGTTGAACAGAATAATAATAAGCTGGGGTTACATAACCTAATAATGATGACTCTACTTATTGCATGGAAAAAACTCTGTAAAAGTTTCCGATGCACGAAAAATCTCTCTCTAGTGTTGATGTGCTTATGTTAAACCTTATTGGTATTATAATGCAAGTAGCAAAAGAAACCCATTCGGTGCAAAACCTTTTTCTTCACACAGTCATCATTCATATTAAATCAGGTTTATTGGCATTCTCTAGTGCCACAAGCATTTGTGGTGTGGTAGGTATAAAGTAGGTATTACTGTACCTGCATTTAAAATAACAAACCTACCAAAGACGAAGGCAAGGTTAAGTAAAAGAATCAAGAAGACTATAATATAGCCATGGCTCAAATAAAAAATAAAGTGGTTCGGTCAGTTAGGTACACACAAAAATGCTGCTGTTGCAATTGCTAAGATGCTCAGGGAAGACGAACGGTGAATTTTCTCCCGTTTCTCTTGTCTCGCTTTTCCCATGCTGTAATTTAAAGGTTACGTTCAGCAGGTTTTCATTTATAAAGGACTTACATTAGTGATCTGTATGTGCTAAGGAGCGTACATAATTAGGGTAGTCAGGCGGTAGTTATTCCTCACAGGCATTTAATGTAATAACAACAATGAATGATTGTTTATAAAAGTACACCCAGCTTTTTCCCTATATTTTCAAGTTCTACTTGTCTCCGATTTTTCTCCACTTTGCCTGCTCAAGTTATTATCCATTTTTTGTTACTACTTGTACCAAATAATTATATACTTGTTCTGCGTTTTATAGCTCCATTGTTGCTTTTGCATAATTTTTTAAACCACTTGCAATGGAGTCGCTGAAAAAGTTCAAGAGGAGTGACAGGTCGTAAAAATGTTTTATGCACAGTGTAAAAATATGCGCTACTTTACTTATTTCCCTGTCGTAACTCGCAAGCACAAAGTGTAACTGATGGTTTTATCCACGCACACGGTTTTGACATATGTTTATATAATACGCATTTTATGTAATATGTGTAGAGTTCCTCGGTTACTTTATAAAAATTGTCATGATAATGTTCGTTTTTAATTGATGCCGTGATGTAAGTAGCTCGTGTTTAATTTTCAAGCACGCAAATCACTGTTTTTTTATTCTTTCAGACTCATAAAATGATGGGAGAGCTCATTCAAAATACCGAATGCGCAAAGTCCTGTTATACGTTTACTTTGCTACCTGTTTCAGTGGCTTCCGGCTTTTCAAATTAGTGTCGCATATAATTTGGTACATTCTCTGTAGATGTTGTTGAATACAAAACTCGATGCATTACGATATGCACACATTGCATCTGTGGTTGATGGGAATAAATTCTGATTAGATAAAGACAAATTTTCCTACTTCCTTCGGTTATCATACAATAAATTTACTTTGTCAGCAGTTGTTGCACAAAATGTTTGTCACAACCTAGCTAATAATGCATTCAGTTACTTCTCGCTTATAGTTAAGCAATTCCGAAAGTAAATCTTTTCAGGAAAACTGTCCTGATACAGGGACTATTGCGGTCAATTCTTTTATTAATGAATGTACGAGATACCCAGTCAGAATTAAGGTACATGCTATGAGACATGACTTGAGTTAATCTGCAATTCACTTTCAAATGACGGTAAGTCATAAGATACTCTTAAAACAATTGTACTGTTAAAAATTGATGGAAAATGGAGACTCAAAGACATGTGCGTAAAAGGGCAATGACTATTTAAACATATGTAAAATAGTGAGCGTGTTTATGATAAACAGGAAGCATAATCCAGCAAATTTCACACAGTTCTTCATAAGATATGAGCATTGATGCCCTGCTCTAATTTTGCGGTATATGTTTTAGCAATGCATTAATCTGCTCGCTTGAATTTTTATCATCTGTGTCCTTTTTTAAGAAAACGGAAAAAAGTCACATTAATAATTTATGATGTCATGTCAAAGTTTAAAATACGTCAGACCAAGGCCTATTACATGCTCATTGATCA
>JAQIXW010005236.1:0-10651 GCA_034700685.1 Willowsia buskii | reverse complement strand
TCGTTCATCCAACTGCCTGTGAATATTCCCGTATGACTCCCATAAAGTTTGGAGGGATCCACCCCTCCATTCTCCAAACTCTCCCAGATCACCTCATGGAGGAGTCTCGTCTGAGGGTCCATGAACACCGCTTCTTTTGGACTCACTCCAAAAAACTTGGCGTCAAACTCGTCCACACTCGTTTTCAGAAATCCGGCGTTAGTCTTCCTCTCATTTTCTGTGACTGGCGTGACGCAATGCTCTTTCCTCCAGCGAAATGGAGGCGGTTCTCGAACGCCTTCGGAGGAGGTGAAGAGAAGATCCCAGAATTCTTCCAAGTTGTTGGCTCCAGGAAGACGGCACGATATTCCGATGATGGCAATTGGCTCGTTTTGGTTGGGAAATGGGGGAAGTGGAGACATGAAATTATTTACGGATCTCGGGATAGTCTCGGACAAGTTGAGTCTCGCTTGAATTATTGCCTTGAGAAAAAATGAGAATTTATGGATGGATTTATGAATGAAATATTGTAAAATCTTCAGCGAAAAATTTAATGAATGAATCATTCCACCATTCGCTCAAGTGGAAAATGAGTCATGAGATGTTCGAAAGTACCTTCTCGGTCAATCCAATTTTCGAACAGTTCCTCAACCCTTCCAGTCTCCTCAAGAAATCCACCTCGTTTCCGGGTCCGCTCACAAACTGAATGATTTTCGGATGACTCCAGGACTCCCTAATTTTCAAAAATAAACAATAAAAAAATATTTTTTAACAGAAAATTAAATTTTTTCTTACTTTTCCAGAATTTCTCCAGTGGCCAAAGACAATTTCATCACAGATTTCTGGACCCCCTCCTCCATAGTTTCCTCCAAGTTCCCTCCCAAGTTATTCTCCACCCATTCCCTAGCATGGCAAAGTACTCCACTCCCAAAAGATAAGTTTTTATTTTGACCGATGTCCCCTCCAAGTTGACTTTCAAGATAAGAAGCGAGTGGTCGATAAGGTTTGATAAGAAAGAAGTCGGAAGACTGATAGCAGAGGTCATCTCCTTCATGGCTTTTGTCGCTTATCAATTTTCTTGGCACAAGGTTTCTTTCCGGTTCAAAGAGTCCATCTGCGTTCTCCAGTAATATGGAGTTAGGCTCGAGGAAAACGCACTGTTCGAAAATGTCCAGAGAAAATGCAAATAGTTTTGCTTCGATCTCCTGTGATTCGTTAGTGGCGTCACGATTCTCTGGTTCGGTCTTGTCCCCCGGATCCAGTAAAAATACGTCATCGAATTTCCTCCGAAGAGAGCTCCTCCCGGTGCTCGAGACGTTTCTAGAAGTGATCACTCCAATCCTCCGAGAGGTCCTCGTCCTCCGAAGGCTCTCGGCGAGGACCATGGCATGCGTCAAGTGGTCATTGCGCGTGACATAGGTGAGCCACGCTTGGGTTCGACCTTGAGCTAAAAATAATTAATTTTTTAATGAAAAATCAATTTCTTAAAGAAATATTTAATTAATTATTTAATTAATCCAATCTTACCCATTCTCCGGTTAAATGCTTGTGTCTAAACTTCCAGCTTCTGGCCAAGATTTCAAAACTGGAGCAGAGAATATTTTAAAAAATTGAAATGAGTATTTCAAAAGTAAAATCTATTATTATTGTAGTACTAACTGTAACTGTGTTAAGTAGTCACTTGTGTTAAGACTTTAAAACAAATGGTGGCACCAGCAAACTGAAATGAATGAATGGAGGAGGAATTTTCTCGAGATATCTTTTGCATGAAATTTTTACCTAAAAATGGTAAAAATGCTGAGTTCATCCTGCCCAAGATCATTACCAGTGTCCAATTAAAATTTGATCTTATTTTTTTAGCAATGAAAAAATTCTACGTGGAGGTTTTCAAAAATTTATTCTTTAAAATTAACTTGTAATTCAGACTTTCAGATATCCATTATTTTTCGTATTGTTGGAATTTTAGTAGTACTTAAAATTTTTAATGAACAATTTTTGCAAACATTCACATACATATACATGCATATGTCTGGCTGGATCAATTTCTGCGTAAAAATATGCATATCTCCACGCAAAATCATCCGATGAGTAAAAAACAAATAAAAAGTTCTCTTTTCCGCTTTCATGATCAGGCGTGTGACGAGTGGAGGATGACGGTGAGTGCACTACTACCACGGTTACTTATATTCATTCAGACATTTCATTCATTCTCATTGATTTATTGGTACGAGCTAGTGCAAACCAATTAGCACCACATTTACCATTATTATGAGCAGCGTTCATATCCATACGCCACGACAACGACGACCAACGCTACCATACCTTGCACGTTTTCATCGTGTAAAATCCAAGTAATTAAAATCTTTAATTATTTCTTCTTTTTACAGTAAGATACATTCTCACTATATGAAAGGTAGGTTGTCAGGGCTTTACGTAGTCAAAATATATACTCTTGTTCTGTTATATGACTCATGATGCTGATGATATGTTTAAGGAAGTCCATGACTCATTACCGGCCTACCGACCAGAATGCATTTCTGGAATGTCATACTTTAAAAAAATTGCAAAATCAAGACATTTCTGAAATAAGTTTATGTGCTGAGCGTGTTCCAGATAAATAACCGGCTATTAGCAGACATTAGCTTTAATATTCAATAAGATAGATAATCTATATTTGATAATGAATATTCATTCATAAATAAGGTCCAGAATCCAGATGAATGTACATTCGCATCACACACGTGGAATCTTCTTTCCTTCTAGCATTTGAAAACGAATGCGTCACTGAACTTGTTAATTTTTATGTTCGATTGTAAATCATATCTGATTAGTAAATGCTTATTTTAATTTCAGCTAGAACAGCTACATCTCCACATATAAAAATTCTATGTGTTATATTTACTCTTATCATATTTCATTCGAAAGACATCTAAATAGGCTTTAATACTTTTATTTTGGAAAAATATTTTTTACTAGTGACTCCTGTCACGGATGCTTTAGTAATCATATCCATCCCCAGTGACCCAAAGAAGTTGGGACAAGACCATTCTTTAGTGAATGGAGACATTTGAATGATTTTTTTAAATTGCTGGCATACATAACTCGACATTGATTTGAGGCGTTTCAACTTTTCTGACAGTTTACGCAGATTTTATTTGGCATTGTTTGCACAAGCTGGCTGTGAGCTGACGCGTGGCAGTTGTGTTTTTTATTTAATTCTTATGTACATTGTATGCGGAGGTTTGGTTGCATAATAATTTGTACGCATGGGCAACTCACTCAAGCAATATTGACGCAAATGCAGGTTTATCAATAAATCTAACAAAACATTCATGAGAGGTGTTCCATTCTCTGCGTCACTCACAATTTCACGTCATGTCACTTCCTCGTCAGATTTTGAACTTGACAATGAAAAAAATGTTGTACTCTGAGATAAAATGTGAGAATGAAACAATGCAAAATTTGAATTTTAAATTTCACTGCCAATCCAATCTAAAATGGGTAACCAAGTTTAAAAAATCTTGATGGAACAAAATCGCATAAAATTGGTTTACATTTGTACAAATTGTTACATTTGCTGGACTCGTCTCAGATTTGCTGTATTCCAAAGAATTCATAGAACATTTATTAAAATCTTAAAATGAAGGCGGTTATTCTCACCGTTTCTATTTTTATTTCCTGTTGGTTTGGAGCCTCCACTGTGGAAGCTTCTTGCAATGGCTTATCAACAGCGAAAATCATTGGAAAGTTGTGCTACGTTGGAAACAACCGTGCAAACGAGACTTTGATTGATGGCTTTTTCGGATGTTACGACCAGGCAGCAGTAAACACTCATTTCAAAATATATTTTTAAAAATACTTAAAAATTTGTGATTGAGTTCATTTTTACTTTATATTTTTTAATATTTCAGGGAAAACAGCAATTTGTAGACTGCCAAACTGAGGCATTTGGTGCTCCAATGAATTCTGTGGAGTCCTTAGCCGCTGCCTGCAAGACACCATACAAAATTCCTAAGGTACTTAAAATTCGGATCTATATTTTGTAAAATATTTAAAGAGGATGTGGATATGATTTTTAACAACTTTTTTGTGCAGTATTCCAAATGCTTGAAAAGCGAATTTGCTGCTGCGGGACTTGATCTGGATTCTGCAGTCAAGGATGTTAACGTATGAAAAAGCACTTTAATTATATTTATTAAGCCTTTAAACCTGTAACATGTTATGTATGTAATATTTTCCCTTTATGTCAAAATCCACATAGGCTTGTCAGTCTGAGGTCATGGGAATTGAACCATCTAGATTCTGCAAGGAGTAGTGGAGGCTATTAAATCATTTGGCAAAAAATAGTTTAAATGAAATTTATCATTTCGGCTTCGAAATAAATTATGGAATTTAAAAAATAATAATATTTGGAGAATATCAGATATACATACAAATTTAGAAAGAAATAAACTAAAAATATCATTTCCAGAAAAAGTTCCTTATTATCATAATTCCTATTTATGCTTTCGCAAACAGATCATATCACTAATATGCAGCAATATCATTACGCTAATGCAGTCATGTAATTTAAAATATGAATATAACATAAAATTCGATTTAAATATGAGCTCTCACATAGTCATAAAGACATATTGCATTATAAACTTCAGTGTTTGTTATGAATTTTAAAATTTGCACCTAAGCATAAGCATATACATGTCCAATATTGAGTAAAATGATTTTAAATGATACTCGCAGTGTAACTACTTATATTGAAAACATACAGCGTTTTTTGCTTGATCATATTTGCTAAATGTTTGGTGCACACGCGTTTAAAATGTAGCCTACTGACGATGAGTTCAGAGTGGCTTATCATGAACCTATGCCTATTCGTTTTTATTCTTGGAACTGTATTTACTGTAGTGTGCAATTTTTTAAACTGTATTTTCCTTTTTTTTACCTAATATCTCGTTTTGAAAGATGCTTTAATAAAAGTTATAAATTTGCGTGTTATAAGAAACACATCTTGGCCACAAAATTGAATTATATTACAGTTGGGCATCATGATAAAAACGAACAATGCCAATATTAAAACATATACGATAAATAATATGCAATCACATTGAAAAGTCTTATAAATAATTGCAACATCATTTTAGAGTTCCGATCATTCTCAAAATGCAAGCATTATGTAATTATTATAACTAGAATGCTCAGGAAACAAATTATACTGCACTACAAATTCATATAATATATTATATGTACAATATTATGTAATGCCGTAATGCAAAAACCCTTCCCATATTTTTTTATGTATCAGACTTAAAATTTACAGTCCAAACATCAAAAACAAAGTAAGCAGGATCTTGCTTCATACGAGTATTATTGGAACAGTTGCTCAAACAGAGTAAACGTATGTCAAAAACTACGAAAACATTATTATGTTTTGAAAACCGCATGTTTCAATGAATCTGTTCATGCAGTTCTCCAATCAAAACATTTAAATGTTGTCTAACGATATTTGCGGATGTCAAATATTTCAAACTTTTATATAAAAAGGAGCCTAAACTTTTGAAAAGGCACACAGTCAAATCTGAACTTCGGATCTAACTACTCATATCATTTTATATTTAAATTACTTTAAATTTTTCATAAATAATTAGCAAAAATGAAGGTAGCTTTTGTGGTCATCTCCATCTTCGTCTTGTGCTTCATCGGATCATCTTCCGGTGCCACTCTTTGCAGCATTGTTGCCTCCACTGCAAAAATCATTGGAAAGCTTTGCTACGCTAATGGCGGTGCCAACAAGAACAACCAGCAGTTGATCGATGGATTTTTTGGATGTTACGATAATGCACCGGTAAAATATTTCAAACTTAAAAAGCATTTCCTAAATATGTATTTCGTGTTAGGAATTTCATATCAAATTTGTGCTTTTTTTAAAGGGAAAAGCTCAATTTGTCAAATGCCAAACCCAACAATTTGGAGGAGCCCTTGACAACGTTCAAGCAGTAACTGCTAGTTGCAGTGATCAGACCAAGCTTCCTGGTGTAAGCACTTTAAATATTTTTTTCTATTTTTTAGGTAATTGTTTGTACAAATATGGATATTTTATTACAGTATGCAAGGTGTTTGAGAAACGAATTCAAAGCTGCTGGAATTGACATGAACTCTGCTGTAGAGACCCTTAACGTAAGTGTACATAGCTTTATTCGGGAAACCATCTAATTTAATTATTTTTGTGTCTCATTTAATAATTTACGCAAACAATTCATTAGGCTTGCCAATCTCAAGTTTTGGGAATCAGGACTGGACGCTCTTTTGGCTGTGGTCAGTAATTTCTACTTAGATTCAAATTCATTCTATTTTGTGAAAAATAAATCTGGCTAAAATTGGATAATAAATTACGAATAAAACCTGTGTTGAATAGTAGCATAAGCAGTTTCCAATTATTCCATGCATTATTCTGATTTCTATCTATTCTTCTATTCAAAATATAATGGAAACTTTTCCATTTATAGTTTTAAATCTTAACCAATTACGCAAAATATCTGTAGATTTTAGTTTTTCTTAGCATTATAATATAAATACATGAAATTTCATATTTTTCAACTGGCTTGCGTTTACATGTACACCTGTTGGATTAGAAGTATCAATCAAAAATTCTAGAAAATATCCACAACACACAAAATATATATTTGGAGAATATACAACTTACAAATATATAGAGAATATACAAGTCAAAACTTCACAAACTGTTAAGAAGAAATAACTTCCTAATCACATACACTTTATTATCGTCTCAGCCAATATATTGACTCATATATATAAACTTAAAACTTGACAAGTTAGCAAGCAATCTGACGGATTTATATTTACCATTCGTTGTTTGTATTTATTTATAATGGTGGCAATCTATTACAGACTACAATTAATATCTGATAATGATGTATTTATATATAATATAGGTATGTATATGTTTCAAAAATTATTTAAACTTAAAACTTAGAAAATAACATTTATACACCATAGTTACTGCAGCAAACATGCTTGCCATCCTTTCCATCAAAAATTACGTCTTTCCATCTAAGTGATTACGAAACTAGAATAACCAAATAGTGAAAATATACTAGACATGTCACTTATCTTAACACCACTTTCATTAATATTTTCACAAGTTTGCAAATCAAAGTCGGATTGGTGCTGATTTCCCAAATTTTCGTAAATTCTTTTCACGCTTTGACTAATACAAATGTTGTCTTCTGTTGTACTATACCGCTGCAAACTTTTTCGTTGTGTGTACTTGTCATAATTATTTGTAAAAACGGTGTAGATTCCTGACTCTACAATTGCGGCAAGTTTTCTCTGGAAATCGTCGAAATACGCATATCTTACTTGCACATACCAAAGCATTGCTTGAGAAAACAAAGTAGGTTGGTTTGAAAAAGATACTACAACTCTTTTGCCGCTCCTTTCAAGAAGTTGCTTAAGAAACCGCGAACTTTCATATGTGCGCAAACCTTTAGAGGCGTACATAATCGCTAACCTACCATTTGTGGGACAGTTTTCTGGTGGCAAGTCCATTGACAAAAACTGGTCAGAAAAATTTGTACAAATAATTGTTTGAGAGTTTAAAATGTTATGTGGGCTCACATTGTGTTCTCGTGTAAAAACTTTAAGTTTAGTCATCAAAATTTTCCAGGATTTGTTTAGCTTAATATCACCGTGTTTTAAAGATTGCCTCAAGTTTGTGATGAAAAAGTACTCTGCGAACACATAAGTGTTTTTCCAAGTTGAAGGTTCAGAAATATTAGAAATATTTCGTTTCGCTACATCGAACAACTCTTCAAAGCTGTTCGGTATATCTTTTGGATCATATCCTTTTGTCAAGCTCGAGTACACGTTTGAAGTGTAAAACATGCGGAGAATGAATGTTAAAAACAGCCATAATGTAACTAACAACAGCGTATTTAACTTTAGTTTAATTATTTTTAAACTGGATTCCTGCTCAACTAATACCGAAATCAGCCAGAAGGAAGGGTCTGTCCGCACTTGCCGAATATTGGCATACACACCAATCAAAGATATTAAAAACCCAATCGAAATACCAATTGAAAATGGGGACAGAAACGCGGCAAAGCTTAAAGTTCCCAAATTTTTCACTTCATCTGAGCCCAGCAACAGAAAATACTGAACGCTATCAATTTGTGTACCCGCATGAAGCCAGTAATTTAATGAGGGTTGATGTACCAGTTGGGAGTGATGAAAATATAATTCATAGTTAAGGTATCCTTCACAAAAATATGAGCAGTTTCTATGTTGCGCATATGTTCTAAGAACACATTTCCTTTCGGTTGAGGAAATCTTTCCAACGAAAATATAACTTCGAGGATGGGGAACACAAGTTTCTTGAAATTTGTACCACCTCATTTTCGTATGTTGCCAGTGTTCCCTGAAGTTATTTGTTGGACTGTTTAAATCTTCCCAAATGCGATTTAGCTCCTCTCTGGATCCTAAAACATTTGATGAATTTAAAGTCACATGTTCTAAAGTTGCGTCTGCGAGAATATCTCCGAGACCTCCGCCCATCTTAGAAGCTCGCTTTCTCATTTTTGGACATGTTCTGCATCCAAGATAAACCAAATTATGATCTTGTTGGACTTCTACAAAGATGAAAGTTGATGTTTCAAAAAATCGCGGCAGTAACATCGTCAGTTGATGTGTTCTCGTACCGTTTTCAGTGTCAGTAGATATGCTTAAATTGGTTGGAACCCATACATCAATCATGTATGTCGGAATTGTAACGTTTGACGTCACAATTGGAGGAAGTCTAATCAACTCAAAAGGTAGGTCATGACTTGGAAAGTATATTGGAGTGGCATCTTCTAATTTGTCAATGCCAGGGGGTTTGGATTGAGAGAATGACAAATGAACTGTACACAGTTCCTGATGTCGAATCGAAAACAATAATTTGGCAGAGAAAATGTGATTGTAAATTAGATTTTGGGTTGAGAAATCAACAAAGTCCCGTGATTTTACATGTTGAAAATGGATAAAACCAGCTTCCATTGTTTGAACTTGACATGATTGTGCAGCAGGTGTATCATTTAACTTTTTGTAGTAAAACAGACAATCAGAAAATAAATTCAATATAGGATATTGGATGCAACCCTTAGTAAAACTTATAATACAGAAATGTAAAAGGCAAATCAAATGTTTCCACATTGCAAAGTGCTATACAAAAATTTAAAGATTTGTTTGCTATGATTTCATTGTGTGAAAGTATTTTTCAGGAATAAGTTTTAGATTTAAGTTAAGTTTAGTTCTTATGTTCAGTAGATGTTTGGCAATGAGTTTATGCTTGTAATGTTACAAAGAAAGTTTTTATCTTTTAGTCTCGCTCTGAATGCTTTTGTCAAAGAGTGGTTACAAATTAATTTTTTGGTTGGTTGAGCCACTGAAGTTTATTTGGAAACACGATTTCAGTGACTGGCGATGAGTAAAGTGCGGAATAAATAGAGCGACAAAGTTTTGTAATTTTCAGTCAGTAATAACGGCGCTCATAAATGATATTCTTAGGCTTTATAATAGTATATAAAATATATAAAATATATTTATTGCGTACCTTAGTTTGCTTTTACACTGAGGAAATCCTCTATATAAAGCTTTTTGTTGCAGGGAATTCAACTTTGAATGTGCATTGTGTGAAGGGCTGTTCAGAATTTGAAGCGAACGAGAACTCATGATTAGATAAATGGATGTCATATAAATGTACAAAACTAAGTTCATGTACACATGAGCCAAAATGAAATGTGATGAGGCGTTGACGAGAGCAGTGACAATTTTTTTGGAAATATTTAGAACTTTCACCAGAATTAAAAAAATTCACTTCTAGAAAATATTTCCCAACGGATGTTTTTTGTCGTTTGAAAATGATATAAAGTAATTATTTTGCCAATTAATTTCGTGTCCGATTTCCACCACAGATTAAAATATGATTAGTATTTGAATATGGCAGACTTATTTCCCAGTAGGCTTTTAATTATTTCCACCTCTGAAAATAATTAGTTTTGTTCTTATCGTTTTTAACACGCCAGCTTTCATTTAGTTCAAAACAGTAAATGCCAGATAGGCTTTCAGTCGTACTTTGCGCAAGCAGCAATGCTAACACTTTCGCAAAATAAAATAGTAAATGATTGTCCGATAGCGTCTGAAAACTCGAAATTTATATATCTGTGTGTCTGCATATTTTATACTTCAAAGTCGCACAACGGAGAATTATTTTATGTTAAGAAATATTTTCGTTAAAACATAAAAGTCCCATCGAAGAAATAAAAATTTAGCAACTTTTAGTCGACTGGAACAATTTGCTTGAATAGTTAGAAGCGAGCATTCGGAAAACGTATTCCAATTTAAATTAGATACTTGAAATTATAAATTAGTTGAATTACTACACCAAGTGGAGGTATATCTACAGAAACTGCATTTCAGGGATTAAAAAACATGTTATTATCTCACATTATAGTGAATCAGTATAGATATTCAATGAAAGCTTGTGAGAACAATAATTTCCTAAACATAGAGATTTGTGCTTGAAGCATACACTTTTGAATACGCCTATAAGTATTGCTTTTGAATAGTACATTGCAATAACCCTCAATCCCCTCTGCATTCGTCGAGCACACATTGT
>JAQIXW010005235.1:0-10653 GCA_034700685.1 Willowsia buskii | reverse complement strand
GGTGAAAGCAGAGTGAAAGCGTACAAAGATTTTAATCACGAACATTCATTAAATCACATAGAGAGCTGCACACAGCCACTATGATCATTTGATCATCCATCTTTCATGTGTGTTGTGCAACACCCTGAAAATCCGTTGTCACATCTCGGCTTCTCTTTCACAGAGAAAAGTAGAGAGAAAGGCCAGGCCAGACGAGGAATACTCTCTCTCTCGAGTTTACTAGTAAATTTCTTGGAATGTCATTCATTAACTAACCATAAAAACATGACATGCCAAAAGTGAGAGAAAGCTCTAGAGCTCCGATACACAGACACATCTCTTGTCCTAGATTCCTTTGAGATTGTTTCTCTTTGATTTTCACCGCGACCTTCTTTCTCCTCTCGTCCTCTTTCTCCGTAACAGTTTTTTTTCACCCTTTCATCACCGAAAAAGGAATGCTAATCATTCCACAAAAACCTATGCCACTCTCTAAGATGATGTTTGATAATTTTCTCTCCTCAATCCACTTTCTACAGAGGAGACAAGGATGTACGCATGAACGACCGTCATCTCTCTCTCTCCTCTCAGCAGACAAATTTTCAGACATGATGTGTTAGAATATTTATGGAAATGAATGCTAACCTAGTTTAATTCCAACCATGTTGACGATATCCCTTGTCATTTTCATTGACAATTTCTCCCTCTTTTTCTCTCTGCAGGTGTCTGTCGTCCAAAAAACGGATGAGATGGTTGACGAGCAAGAAGCAGCTTCTCCCTCAGATGAAAACGCGGAGGATTCCTCCACCGCAACGTGGGAGTTGGGACATGAAGAAGATCCAGAATCTGCAGAGAATGTAGCAACTCATCATCAAGATGTTTCCTCGTCTTCTGCACAAGCTAACGATCAGGAATCCCGGGAAGAGAGTGAAGGTCAACCTGAAAAAGATCTGCAGCAGGAAGAACAACAGCCAGATATTCTTGACGACAATGAGGACTCTTCATCTGAAGAAGATACGATTCCTGCGGAGTCTAGGCAAACTGCCCCGCAAATTGTAGAGCCCCCGCAAGAACCACAGGAATCCCAGCCAAGGAAACGGTTTCAGGCAAGGCATAAATTCCAGAGGAAGCCCTTAAAAAAAGAAGAGGAATCTCCGGTTCCTCAAGATGCGGAAACTTATCCCACCTCAGAGGAGGAAACCACTAGTAGCTTCCCCCGCAGAAAAACTTTCTCTCCTTCTTTGAGATCACCAAAGTTCCAAAGTCCACCGTCGCCGTCGTCCTCTTATGCAACTACTGTTTATCCAACCGAGTTTGATGGAAGTAGCGGAGGTGGTGGAGGTGGTGATGGGGATGGTGGCAGTGTGGTGTATTCCCAGAGAGTATCTCAATACACACCTTATCGATCAAGGACTCACCCTAATAATAAAAATGGATATAGTAAAGTTTCTGAAAGCTTATCTGCCGATGGTCCTCCTCTTCCAGAGGAAAATGTAGATGTCCCCTCATCTCCTCTAACAAATGGTGAAAATGGGAAATCAGCAGATCCCCGATTTCCAGCGAGAAGGAGACGACCACTGAACCAAATGAGAAGACCACATTATCAGCACCAGCAACAAGATTCGGAACTTTCTCCAGGAGAAAGTCCACCATCTGAGCCAACAGTATATGGAGCTTCAGGTCAAAGTAGTGCAGCTCCTCCTCTCCACGTGGAAGAAGAAGAGGCTGTAATAAGCACTCCAGATGCTGGATCAGCATCATCATCATTGATGACTCAGCAAGATGAATTGGATAACAGTAATCAAGAGAGAAGGCCAATGTCAAGACTTGTAAAGCCAACAAGAGTCAATGGCCTGCATCATCAACGAAGGAGAAAACAGCAGCTCGCTGGAAATGGGAATAATAAGTTGGGAGGAGAAAGTGGAGAAAGTTTCACAGAGAATGATAATAATTCTCATGGCGAGATTCCAAGTGAAATAGAGAAAGCCGAGGAGGGAAAAGATGGGAGTGATGATGACAGCTCAAAAGCAACAATTGGGTCATCAGGAGAAAGTCCGAATGGAGATGATGGCGGTGCTGCTGCCAAACTTGCGAATAGTCCGACAGGGAAATTGATCCCGGTTCGACCTAAAATCAGACCTTTCAATAGGAATAAAGGAGGAGACGGGCAACAAGGCTGGTCATCTCCGTCAGTGGATTTAGTTGATGGTGGAAATGATGCTGTGAGTGGAGGAGATGCTCCGATAAATCATCATGACAGCCAAGGGGAGGAGGTGGGTCTGTCAAATGACCTGGTTAAATCTGTCGAACAGCCAAGTAGTGGGGTTGTGAATATCAGAAGGCTGCCGATGAGAAGACTACAGCAGAAAACGGAAGAACAGTTGGTGAGTAATGCTGCAGAGGAGATGGGGGGAGGTGGTGGGGGAGGGGATGAAGAAAATGGGGAGAGTGAAGTTCCAGCCGTGCAAGCAGCAAGTCCAGTTTCTCCGGTGAGAGGAAGAATTGTGATGAGAAGGCCAATCAAACATCCGGAAGCTGTACCTAGCCAACCTGAGGAATTAGCACAACCGGAAGTTGAGTCGGTGGGAGGAGGAGGAGAAAGTGGAGAAAGTGTTGTGGAGAAATTAGATGTTCGTAAGAGATTGAGAGGACGACCCCGTCCAAATTTGTTGAAATCCTCGTCACCACAAGTTCCAGAGGTTCCGCAGGAGACTTTAGAAAATTTGGATGGAGGAAGCCCGGGCGCAGATGCTGGTCCAGTTGATGTGGAAGCTGCTCCAGAACAACCGATTAGATCACCTCTTTTGAGGAAACGAGTGAGACCTGCAGCTCTAGAAAGTTTGAATGCTGGAAGTCCTGGCGCTGATGCTGTCCCCTCAGGTGAGTTAGAGGCTACTCCAGAATCTCCAGTAAGATCACCTCTCTTGAGAAAACGAGTGAGACCTGCTGTCTTAGGAAATTCAAATGATGGAAGTCCCGGAGCCGACGCTGCTCCTTCTATTGAGGAGATTGAATCTCCTGCAGAACCTCCATTTAGATCCCCTCTTTTGAGGAAACGAGTTAGACCTGCAGCTCTAGAAAATTTGAATGCTGGAAGTCCAGGGGCGGACGCTATTCCTTCTATTGAGGAGCTAGAATCTCCTCCGGAGCCTCCAATTCGATCCCCTCTTTTGAGAAAACGTGTACGACCTGCAGCTTTAGAAAATTTGAATGCTGGAAGTCCCGGGGCCGACGCTGTTCCTTCCATTGAGGAGGTTGAATCTCCTCCAGAACCACCAATTCGATCCCCTCTCTTAAGAAAACGTGTACGACCTGCTGCCCTAGAAAATTTGAATGCCGGAAATCCTGGCGCCGACGCTGCACCCTCTGCTGAGGAGATTGAAGCTTCTCCAGAACCACAAGTTACCTCACCACTTTTAAGAAAGCGAGTACGACCCGCCATTCTACGAAGACCCGGTCAACAAATTGCCGAACAACCTGTTACAGAAGCTGTACCAGAATTGAGTGAATCTCCAGTTCCTTCAGACGCAGCAGATGAGCAACAAGCCGCAGATAAGCCAATACGAGGAAACATACTCCGCACTAGAGGCCGAGTACCTTTGATAAGGCATCAAACTGCACCAGCTGTTGAAGACGTGCAAAAAGAGGATGAAACTCCAGCCACCGATGTAACACCAGATTCTGCAAAGCCATCATCTCTGATCATGAGACAAAGGCAAAACCGACTTTCTTCCAAGCGGGGCAACGCGAGACATCCACTTTCTCCTGCTTCCTCTGACACAGCAGCAGACTCTGTGGAAGATGCTCCATCCACATCCGAAGCACCCGTTACTGTAACATCCACCTACTCCAGAATACGAACAAACAGTAAAAACAGCCTCCTCACCAGACCAATCTACAGACGACCAACTTATGTTCCTCCGTCAACAACTCCAGAACCTACAAAATCATCTGGAGAGTCTCCAGAAGCACTCAACTATGAAAACTCTGGGACGAGAACACGATTCGGACAGAAAACTAGGTTTCGCCTTCCACCCAAATCAGGATCAGATGCCAACAGCGAAGCAACAGAAGACCCTCCAACAACAACTGTCACAATTAACAATGCCGTTGCTGCTGATGTTCCCTCAAATGATAATGAAATCGAGAAACAGGGTCAATTAAATGAGCAATCCTCTAATAATGATGATTACTCTAATGGAGGTGGCAGAAGAAAGGTGGGTTTCGTTAGACGGAAAATGATAAGAGGTAGACCAAAACAAGAGCAACAACAGCAACAACAAGAGGAGCTGGCACAAGACGAGAAAAAACTGGAAGGAGGTGGCGGCGGTGGAGAGTCATATGATGAATCTGGAAGTAATCCAGAATCACCACAAAATTCAGAGCACGTCCCCTCCCAACCACAAGCACAAGAATCTGGAGAAATTCAGGATGCATCAGATCAACAAATTCCTGGAAACAGTTCTCCTCCCGTCGATCAGATAAGTATAGAAATTCATCCAGTAGAAAGCAGTAGTAACGATGGAGGACCAGCTGGTGAAGAGGAGAACGAGGAGAATTATGGAGGAGACAGGAATAAACAAGGTGGTGATGACGATAATAATTCTGATGACATTGATAATCCTTCTTCTGGAAATGAAAAAACTTCCAACCCTGGAAACTACAACTATCCAGATGACTCCCACCGCGTTCCCACCACCCACCAGACTGTGGACGCGGACAGTGACACGTACGACTTGATTTTAGATCAGGACGTGAGAAAAACCTTGGGCACGCAAAATACGCACCACCTCACGCAAAATTCTAACAGCGAACATCTCTCCTCCTCTGCATACAAATCACCTGATGATACGCATTCCTCAACTCAGCAAGGTGGTGATGGAGGTGATCATCATCAGCGTCAACCTCATCATCAACAGCAAGAAGCTCAAGACGACTATTACAGCTCATACTACGACACTGATGAAACCCCAGAGAAATACTCTGCTGGCGTCACAACGCTCGAGATGGGCACCCCAGATTACGACCCAAATCCCGGCCAGCCTGGAGCCGACGACTCAACACACTCTTCTTCCGGCCAGTACTATTGGCAGCACCATGAAAATCTGGAGGATGAAGAGGAGAGCCGTGTACATGTCAAATATCTGAAGAATAAATCCTCCTCAGAGTCTATAGACATCTCCTCACCTTCATCTCCTCTGGAGCAGAAGGAGAACACAAATAATTATAATGATAACAAGGACAACACCCAGAGTCCCGTTAATCCCTCTTTAGAAAGTGAGTCGGCCTCAGAGAGAAATAAACAGCGCATCAGACAAAAGCTGCGAAGGCCCCAGTCCGCCTATATAAATAACTCAGAGGACTCCTCTCCTTCTTCAAGTGACCATACCAGGAATAGGGTTCGTAGTACCACAACCAGTGCCCCATTTTCGGCATCCATACAAAGCCCCAGACCCACGTATTCAGGTCAACAAGCTCTCTTAGAAAGTGTGCATCAGTCGAAGAAATCCACCTCAGCGGAAAATCCTAATTCCCAACAGTTGGATCAATTTATTGAGCAAAGTAGTAATAAACAGCTTCCCACCTCACCACCGACAAGAAATAGGTCGCGGGTTCGAGTGAAATTGGTAACATTGAGGACAACAACTATTGCACCTGTTGTTGCTCCAGGAACAAGTGATAATTATAATGAGGATGATGCTTCTGATGATCATGACAATTATTCTTCTTCTGCGGAGCACCAAACACCTGGTGCTACTTCTAATGAGGTCAAGACCAATTCAAGACAGAGGAACAAGTTCACTTTCCCTCCATTCAGAAAATCGGAACTGACATTGATTCCATCATCAACAGAAGCTCCAACGGAAGAAGCACCTGAGCACTCTGGAGGAGGTGGATTGAGTTATAGTCGAGTGCCGTCTCCACAACGGGTTGTTTTCCGACCGGCGGCATCATCATCCACCTCGCATTATTCTCCTTCCACAACGACGACTACTACTACAACGACAACAACGACCACGACACCTGAACCAAGAAAGCCTTTGAGAAACTATAATTATCATAATAACAATAACGATAATACCGGGGAAAGCAGTAATTACAACAGTGTCAAAACAAAAGGATCAAGCTCATTAGAGGAGACGGTGACGTCACCAGGAAAATCCAGATTCAAGGTGAATTCTCTAAATAAACCGGGATATCCATCTGCACGTCCATCCCATTCGTCATATTCCACTCCGTCTTCATCTGAATCAATTAACAAAGCTCCGCCTCCGTCCCCTACACTTTCACCTGTGACAAGGAAGCCTCAACCAAGAATCAAGTCGCCATATAATAGACGATTACCTTCATCATTACCAACGACGACGACGACAACAACAACAACAACAACAGAATCTCCAGTGGTTATCCACCATCGCGCTCCAGTGTCACCTCCACTCTATGATAGTCAATTTGAAAGTGAAAAACAACCACTTTACCAGAAACCAACACCTGCCGCGGTAGAACCAGAATATCCTGAGGGAGATGACGAGCAGAACGTCATTTCCATTCGGATAACAGGAGACAATCAGGATAGCTCTTTAGTGATCGATCATCAAGATCAAGATGAGAACTTGGTGGAACCACAAAAATATCAGTACCACCCACAACAACAACAACAACAACTCCAACAACAGCAGTATTACCAACAAGAAAAGGAGATCCCACAATTTGTATCACCACCACCTCAACTTTCTCCTTCGATTTCATCCTACGATGCTCCTCTCGCTCCCATTAATAAATACAATGGGAAGAAGCACAGCGAGAAAGGAAAGTACTCTGCAAACAACAGATTCAAAGTTCCGGAGAAGTTCGAACTCCAAAAACCGCACCTACTCCCATCCTCAAATAACAACAACATAAATAATAACAATGAAGACTTTGGAGAGCCTTTTGTGAGGAAACCTTACATAAACCCGGGTCTCTCCAGCAGTGTCGGTGAACCAGTTCAAGCACCTGTGAAACCGCAACAGCAACCAGTTCAATACCAGCAGACACAACAACCGGTAAATAACTTTTATGGAGGAAACATCCAGGCAAATTACAATGAGCCTCCTCAACCACCTCAATTTCTACCTGAACAACAACAAATCGTAAATAGACCACAAGGAGTTCAAGTTCAAGCGCGACCAGAACCAGAAGATTTTCAAGATGAGGAGGAACAGGAGGTGATTGTTCCAGACATTAGAATTAACGTTCTCCCCCCACCTTCCCCTCCACAACAGCAACAACAACAACCGTCTATTTATACCAACAACAACAATGAGATGATTCAAAATATCAGAGCTCCTCCTCCCCAACAACCACCATTCAATATGCTTCTCGCCGTTCGAGAACCCCAGCCACCTCCCCAACCCCAACAATTCTACCGCCCAGAACCATTACAAGCTCCACCCTCATCTAATCGGTTTACCCCAGTTCTGAAAAACAGTCCATTCGGTCCCTTCCCAAGTACCGATCATTGGTCAGGAATTCCTTCCTCGAATAGCCCCAGACTTCCAGACTACTTTGAGCAGAACAGGCTCCCAAATAATCCGCCACCTCAACAACAGCAGCACCAGCAACAAAATTCTTATGAATTCGACAACAATGAATTTAGACGACCACCTCCACCACCTCTCTTTGAACAGCGACCACTGCCAATAGAACAGAGACCACCTCCTCCACCACCACCAAAGGTCAATTCTGACATTCAATTTCCCGAAAATTACGACACTGAAGAGGACGACAGCCGCGTTCAAGAATACGCACCGCCAGTACCTGTCCAATCTACACAGATCCAATTCGGCACAGAATTCGACGGGGAAATTGAGGAAGAAGTTGGTTCTCAAGCACCTTTGGAGCAAAGACCACCTGTAAACATTCCTAATAGAGTGCCCGGCTCCCCACCATTCCAACAACTTGTTCCAAACAACAACGACCAGGAATTCATTCAGAATACGAGACCAGCAGTTCTCGGAGAAAACCAGGAAATACAAATAAATAGTATGCCACCTCCTAATGAGCAGCAACTCATTAACTTACATCGACAGCCATCACCAACTCCATTACAAGAACAGTTAATCCTTCCAGGAATTCCACCAAACTCTGTGGTTCTCCCTCCACCACCATCACAGCCCATATCAATTGAAATCAAGGACGGTGAACTAGTAACTCCACATTTCCCTCAGGAAAATGCTAATGATCGTCCACCTGCTCAACGTCCTCATCAACAAATTAATCAGCTTCCACCTGCTCTCCTACCACAGCAGCAACAACTGCAATTCTTAAAGGGAAATCCAAATCTACCTCCACCACCTCAAATTCTCAGGGAAAATGTTATCCAACATGAAAGACTGCCTCCACAACAACAGCCGCAACAGCAGCCACTACCTCAATTCCCTCAAATGAATTCTCACTTCGCCCCCGACCAAAATCCCAACATTGTCGTGCAAGTTGATGGAGTACCGCATGATGCCATTCGTCAAAATATCCCCCCACCTCCATCTGCTCAAGGTCCTCTCCAAATGCAAAAACCGTTGGAGCGCCCCGCAGGATTTGAGATTGATCCAGAAATTAAACTAATGTCTCGTCCACCACCACCACCACCTCAAACTTTAATCCCTGAAGGTCACCACCCAAATATTCGAGATCAAGTTCAAATCCAGCAAGGAGGTGTAAAGTTTCCTGAACAAATTATCCCCGGATTTGGTGATCATCATTCCTCAAGACCTGGTCAATTCGGACCACCACCACCAGGCCAGCAAAGACTCCCTCAATATGTGCCCTTCAATTTCCCTCCAATGTCAGACCCCAGCAAAGGCAAGAGGAACGAGTCAGGTGATCCACTCCTCCATCAACGTCCTCCTGTGTTACCACCGCCACCACAAACTTTCCAAAATCCCTTCAAATTTAATGGAGGCCCACAACCTAATCAACAGCGTTTCCCACAACAGCTTCCACAAAGACAGGTAAACAAACAAAACTTTTCAGAGATCACTTGCCCTACTTATTTCAAACTTAAATCCTTAACCTAACTTTCTCAATTTAATTTTCCCCCTGATTTCTCCTAGAATTTCAACGGAAACTTTATGAATCCTCAACAATTTAATCCTCATCAACAACGGCCTCATCAACAACCAATGATGCGTGTTCCACCATCCCAATATGGTCCTCCTCATCATTTCCAACAACAACCACCTCATCACCCTCGACTCCGTAATCCAGGTGGGATGAGAACCTCCAGAGCTGCAAATCTTACAGCAGAGGAGGCAAAAGCTGATGATCAAATCACTGCATCAGGTCGAGTAGATGTGCCCAAGGAAATTGTAGATGAGCCAGAGAGAAAACTCGAAGAAACATCTCAAATTACCCCGCCACAACCTCCACAACTCAACGACGTTGATTTGACGATCAGCCTATTAGAAAAAGTAGCCCTGGCTGGTCAGCAAGAGCGACAACAACGAGAGCTCAACAATAAAGAGTTAGTTTCAGAAAACGGTGAAGAGAAGAAAGCAGAGATTAACGAGGAAAGCTTTGTCCAGGACCAGCTTCCAGAGGAATCTCAAGAGTCCCCAGCAGCCGCAGCAGCCTCTCCAGTTGCGAAACAGTCTGAAGAGGACATTGCCAATTTGTATCACATTATTCCACCATCCGAACTAAAGCAGCGAGCACAAGAAGAAAAGGGAGTAAAAATGAGTGAAAACCATGGGGATAATCCTTTGTCCTCGTCGGCGGCAATGATGATGATGAAATCAGGAAAGCAGAAAAAGCTGTTGTTGCAAGAGCACAAGGGAAAGCTGGAGAAAGGAGTAGGCGAGCAAGATGGGAGATTGGCCTTGAGTCAAGAGAGGAAAAAGAGCATTCTCAAGATGAAAACTGGAAAGGACAAAAATGTTGGGGAATTCGAGGATAAAAAAGAGCAACAACTGGAGAAAGCCATGATGATGATGAAGGGAAAGCCAGAAGAGAAATTAGAATTGGAGGAAGAAATTCAACAGGATTTTGTAGCTCCAAAGATCATTCAACGAGGATTCCATCCAATTCTCCCGTACAGTGAACAAGATCCTGGGCCGATTCGCGTGCAAATGATGAATCTTCCGATTCCTGCGGCAGCCAAAGTGGAAAAGTTTTTGCCACCTTTTGGACTCCCTGTTATTACAGCGTCAGGACAAACAATGGAGCCGATAATAAATAGAGTGGAAAGTTCTCAAAATAATAATAATGGAGCGTCGCTTCCAATCATGGAAACATCTGCTGTTGTTCAGGGAGGAAATGGGGGACAGGCTCAGGAACCGCAGGGACCTAGTATGGTGATGATGGGACCGGGGAAATTGGGGAGTCATTTTGATCAAATGATGTTTCATAATAATATTAATAAACATGTTCTCAGTGGAAATATACCTGTTATTATGATGCAGCCGCATAATGTGCTCCATCAACAGCAGCAGCAACAGCAACAACAGGCTGTGCCGAATAATAATTTAGCGTAAAAATTAAATATCAGGTAATGTGAGCACTTTTTGAGAGAAAGTCTGCAAATCTGATGGGAAAATGGAGAAAGTTTGGAATTTGTAATTCAACCTGTCTGACATTTTCTGAGTTTTTGGGAGGATTTGTGTTTCTTTTGATTTGAGATTTTGTAGGATGAAAAAAATT
>JAQIXW010005234.1:0-10654 GCA_034700685.1 Willowsia buskii | reverse complement strand
CACTGACTTTACCAAAACTTTTATAGTTGCGTCGTAACAGAATCTATTTTAGTTGTTTTGCAAGTCCACCTGCTAGAAAATCTATGCCTATTTTATTTGTACACTGGAATAAGTGGAGCGTTCATTTTGTATCAGTTTTCTGAACGCTATTATTAATGTGCCTTTTTTATTTTATCAGAAAAGATATTTTCAAACATGATTTTAGTGCCCTGCTCACATGTCCGTTTTCCCTGCTCAAGGTTTAAGCATAATACAAATTGACCAATTTTTATAGAGATTGTGGTAATGATCATTAAATTTACTTTACTACAGACCAACTTTTTATGGGATCGTAACGCTTTGAATTAAAATTGAAACTGGTTAGCTCACATTTCATTGTAGGAAATAGAAAAAAGATACTACCCTACTTTGATAGCTTTCTGAGAACCACCCACAGTCTTCGTCCCCCCCCCAAAAAAAAATCAGTTCTCGGAACTCGTTAAGCGTGAAAGTTAATTTTCCCCTACACATGCTACATTACAAAAAAATGGTGCATGACATGTACAAAAACCAACAAGAATGTGGGTGCCTCGAAAAAACCTCAAAAACCTTCACTTTTTGGCAAGTAACAATAAAAGTCAATGTTTTCACTTCAAAATGATCAAAAGACTGTTTAGCTCACAGCTGAAAATTCCTTTCATCATGAAGACATAATACCTCGTTGAAACGTGAAAGTTTAAGAGAGAAATTCCCAATGTTTTCATCATCCTTGAGGAAAGAAAGATCAGATTTTAAATTTAATGGAATGCAATGAATTCCCAATTTCACCAACAAAGAGGGAACTCAATCACTATGAAAATGGGCAATGAAAGAAATAACTAAAGCAAAAGTGATTTTTCCAATAATCTCGCATCACTGACTAGACTCCCGAAAAGACTGGCAGCAGACCTGAAAGCCGCAGGGAAAGGTTGCAGGTGGAGCAAAGTTCCAAGAATTCTTTTCTTTATCCTGTCAAGTAAAGTGTAATGGGAGAAGTTAGGTCAAACCTGACAAATTGTTGGCTTTCTCTCAAAAGAAATGACATTTCGGCCGATCATTTTCTTTTCACTTGTAGACTGAGAAATGGTGAATCATCACGTTTTTATCCTTCGTGATATTACCAATTTCGTGAATTCTACCTGAGATATCACACGTATTGAAGGTGATCAATTTATGAATAATTAATAACACCAGCTACTTTGATAAATGATCTTACAAAGTATAGAGCAGGTGTCGATATTATTATTATTATTATTTGTTATGTCATTAATTTTAATATAAACAACCCATTCCTCGAAAACCACTGTGAGCAATGTGGGCCGCCATACTTTCCAGCAGTTGTTACACTTTGTCCTATAAACTTTCTCGAGTTCCCCATTTTCTCCAACTTTCTTTCAAAAACAATACCTTATATTTACTCTATATTCATCATTACTTTATTAATTTCGGTGTGCATTAGGAGAAAATAGTTTTCCTCTGCTTTGTAGCAAAATATTTATTTCCTCGCGTTCTCATCTGTGGCCCTGTGCGGCTAGCTTTCAAACAGCCTGGAGCAACTTTCTCCTGAGGAGTTACACAGAAGACGGGTGTCTGGCTAAGCAGAAGTGGATATTAATATAGAAAGGAGCCTCTGCAAATGGCCGTCTTTCTCTGGTCGACAGTAATAAACGTGGAAATGATGAATGATCCTTTTACGAGTAAAACCACCATATAATCTGTACCCTTTTTTCAGGATGATGAGGAAACCATATTTTCCCTTTAAAAAAAATCTACAAGCGGAACTATAGATGAATAGTTATATCTACTGGTTTTAAGGATAGTATACTTCCTTTTGTCATAATGACCCTTTTAGTACGACTACGATTTCATCCATACGCACAATTACACGATGGCAGATATTAAAAAGGAAGATTTAGTTTTTCCTGCTGCACAAAAGCGTACACCTAACAAGCATAGATATTTCACATCAATACGTTCAGGTTTCCCTTTGTGAAAGGTTGTGATATAGAGAAGCATGTCGTTTTTATATGTATAATTATGGTAAGATATGTGAGCAGCCTAAATTAAACGTTGCCATCACCAAACCAGCGGACCATCTAACCAAAGTGACAGGTTAGATCTAGAGAGGAGAAGAGGAGAAAGGTACGTGAGAGGAGAAAGTGGTTGAAAGTTTTCGCAGCGGTAGTAAGGAACAGGAAATCCAACTTCCACCTCTCCTCATATTGCTCTCTTATTCCCTTTCCTTTTCACTCAGATAAATCTGTACCAACAGCAGGAGCATATTCATATAATAAGGCGGTGTGTGTGTGTGTGTGTGTAACGTAAGCAACCGAGAATGGCATGAATTAATGGTTGGAAAACCACAGTAAAATAAATCTTGTCTCATATTGAAAGCTTATAAATTACTTAATTGGTCCGTGTGATTCTTTCTGAGTGTCAAGAAGGCGCGGATCTCATATCTTCCATGGAGACATTTATCTTCTCGTAAAGACTTTTTCCATCGAAAACCCTTTCCCTCGTTTTTTCCTTTGTAGCATTCTCTCCTGTCACCTTTCTTTCTCCAGTAAACAGCTTAGGTGCTTGATTTCGCTATCGTTTTCACGGCGTAGCGGTAAAATGAGTGAGTAATGTAGACACAATGAGTCATTGTCAGCGAGCTGAGTTCGTGTAATTTAGCTTATGTGATACTGCCCGCAAGCGAGATTTTACGTGCAAAAATTCATTTCACATCAAAAACTCCATCCAGATAGCTGCAAATATTCATTGTGTGCTAAGTGATTACCAAGTTAGTACAATGTTTAACCTTGGCCTTGCGGTAAATGCGTTTTAAAATGTATGAAAAGCAGAGTGACATTAATATCTACATATCATGTGCCGGTGGAAGAATCACTTCATATGCATTCATGAAAATCTTTGAATTTTTCATGTTACTTAGCAGACAACTTTCAAAAATGCTGTCACAATGCAGACACAAGAGCTATTTGGAAAACAAAGCATTCTCTGAGTACAACTTGGGTGAAGTGAATGCTATAGTACTATACTAGAGCCAAAGTGTTCCGTGTCGGTGCCGCCAGAATAATACTACAATGAAGATTAACTAATAACTGCCGCACCACAAGAAAAGGAGAAGAGAAAGGGAGAAAGAGTGAAAAAAGGAAGATAAAGGCTAGCGGAGACAAAAGAGAAAACAGAGGAAAAACCTTTCTTGACAAAGAAAAAGAGAAAGGAGAGAAAGTGTTGAGAATGTTAGTGGAATCAACAAACAAATAATAGTAGAAAGGGAAAGTGGAAGGGAAAGCACTCCTACTCTACGCCTCACTCTCTTTCTCACTTTCCCTTCTTCTTCATCATCTTCTCCTAGCTTTTTTATAGGAGAATTGAATGGATTGCATTCGAGATGATGATACTCTCTTCGAAGAGTTTTCTCTTGGCCTTTGGCTTTTTCCATCGTCTAAAGAAAAGACCGGCAAAGGGAAAATGCTGATGGCGATGAGGAAGATGATGATGATAATGCTATCACACAGTAGCACTAACACATACACACACATATAAATACATTTTGTATCTCCTTTCTCCCTACACTTCCCTCATACACTAATCATTCGAGCAGGAAATACCTACAGCGACTCTCACAGAGAAACATACCGTTTTCCACTCTCATTTTCGCAGCACGCGGCAATATTCTGTAGTTACAACTGTCGCGACTATATCTGCGTGTAAAAAAGTGTGTCTAGCTGTACCACTGACCATTTTCCCTCTCTCTCTCTCTCTCTGGAAATGCAGCAAGTTAAAGTGGAGAGAATGGAAATAAGAAATTCGTAGCATTGCGCAAAGCATTTTCCCGTTAAGTGCTGATGTTTATGACCCACCCATTTAAAATGGAGTTCACTACTACTACCACCACCACACAGTCCCACTACCACAGATCTATTCAGTGGGTCGGATGTTCTATCTTTTGTATGTGTGTGTCCACGCCGGATTGCAGTAGGGAAAGGGATTTTTAGTACTAGTTTCACAAGTTGAATGAAAGTCTTGTTACCTCTCTTGTGAAAGTAGTAGATAAAATTGGAATTTATATACTACCTTCGGATTTTCTTCTTTTGTGTGTGTACATTGTAAATGGTAGATTATATTACTTCGTATCCACATGCAAGTAGAAGAAACGGGCTGATTACTAGGTATAAAGTAGGGCGTGCAGGAATGTACCACTCTTCGTTTCCAACCTCAACAGGGCAGTTCCGCTCTGTACTCCCTCTCAAACAACCCATTAACCGACCATCACATCATCAACCGAATGCAATGCAACTTGGGATGGATATCAGGAGTGAAAACTGGACTAGAGTAGGGAAAATGTAAAAGAGGATGAATAAGAAGATATAAATGGGAGCAGTCAATTTTGATTCAACCTTTTCTACAAGCACACATTTCTGTGGATATCCTCAAATGAAGAGGCATCGTGGACAGAGAGAGAGAGAAAGTGAGAGCAACATTACACAATGTTTACTTACATCCCTAACCGTACAATCCACCAACGGCACCAACTAACCAATCATCATCATCATCCTTCTTCCTCTTCAGAGCAAACATCTCCACATAATTGTACGTGAGTCTCAAGCTGCCCCAGAGCAGCTCTTTCTCTACAGAGTAGTATGCAAAACCCTGAAAGGAGAAGCGAGACAAGTAGTAGTGGTGTGATTGTTGTCTTTTCTCCCATCTCACTCTCAAGCTCTACTACATTCATTACAATTCATAAAGTGGCTGGGACGACAAACTACAAGCTTATAAGAGTCGCATGGGTACCCCCAAAGGAATAGGATTATATTCTTTTTAGGCACTGCTTACATGACGCCACCTCGCCATTTCAAGACAGCTGACTAGAACCACCACTTTGCCACCTCTCTCTTACCAACCATTCTTCTCAACACATGTCCTCTCCACATACCTTTCTCCGTTTCATATAACTCGCTGCCTATGCGTTATAGTAAACCATACTCTCATGTTATAAAACAAACCATGAAAAAAGTGTCTTTGCTTACGTACGTCGTATTATTATTATTAGTCTTTTTCCAATGTGTGTTTAAGAACGCGACGCTTCTATTTGCAAACATCTTTTTTATGTTGGCAGTCATTCAACAAGATGTTCCAAGAAGAAGCCAGGAAGTAGAGAAGAAAAAGGAAAGAAAGGAGGAAAGAGAAAGAAAGAAACTGTTCCACAGAGAAGAGTTAAGAGAATCTGATGATGCTAATATGTCGGATTGCCTTGACTTTTTTTCTGATCCGTCTTCTACAATTAGTTTCCACTTTCATCAATGTTTGGAGAAGACGAAAAAAGGGCGAAACAGAAAAGAAAAAAAAAGAAGAAAAAAAGTTTCCACTCTCTAGTTCCCCATTCACATTCCTTTTTTCTCTCTCTCTTTTGCCATTTCTCCCTTTTTCTTTCTCCTCTAATCACATAATTTCTTGTATATTGCACACCTTTCTCCCCATAGAATCCCTTTTCTGCAACTTTCGCTTTCCCCCATTCTACAACTCAGGCATCTATTCAACGTGATAAATTCAGTTTCGGGGAAAGAAAAGGTGGTCCCATTAAACAAACCTCATCGGTGTGTTTTTTGGAAATTCACGTTTGTCTAATAAAACATATTATTTGTATAGCCAAAGACATTGTATCTACCGCATGTACTCTTCTTCTGCTTTCTTTCGTGTATGTGTATTTGGAGAGCAGTATATTGAAAAAATTAACCCGATTCTTTGAAGCATATTTAGTACCAGTTCTCAGGCTTCCTATTCCAACCGTATACGCTATACACACTCCAGTTCATGGAACCACTTACATTGCTTTATGTTGGAGAACTAATTTTAGCCGATTGAAATCATGAGCGCTCTTGAGGCTCGGCAAAAGTTTGATAATTTGTTTTTCTTGCCCTAACACTTGGATCTTTTTTGTGAGGAAAATAAAAAGAGAGTGGTGGCGGTCTAGAGTGGAAGAAGAAAAGAAGGGCAAAGAAAAACTCTTTTCTTTTTATCTCCTTCTTCATATACCAAAAGAAACTGTGCATTTTCATCTGTTCTTTTCTCCCTTTCTTTGTGACTCGCTCAAAGTCAATTATTTAGCAAGTTTAACTGGTAACAGACAGTTACATAGAGAGCGACCCAAAGAGTGAGAGAACACATCGATGGAACAAACCCACAAGAAAAAAAAAGAAAAAAAACAAGTAGGCTGAATAGCTGTTATAAGGCATCCAAGAAAAATGTGTAGGTGTACATTCATGTTGGTGGAATAATAGTGGGACGATTTTCATCGTCATAATCATCATCAATGCTTTTGTTGGGAAGGGTTTCCACAAATATCACACAATGGGGGATAAAATACAAATGGAATAGTGAGAACAGCGGTGTACCCATATATCTGCAGAAAAGGAATGGATGAAAAGACGAGTAGAAGCGGTAGGAAATCACAGAGGAGAGAAAAAGCAGTGGCACGCCAGCAACCTTCTCGACTTTTGAACTTTTTTCTCCGCTGAATATACATTTTTTCACCTTCAACCGAAAAACGAAGAAGCAACAGCCACACAAGCAGATAGAGTGGGAGATGATGAGGAATTATATTACCATTGCTACAACTACACACAGCATTGCGATACTCTCAGCACTTACATATCTCTGGAAAATGCAATGAATATCAATTAAGAAGTTACTCGGGTGAGCATTATTATTCCCACGGAAAAAGGATAGATTAGGTGGCAAGTTTATATATGCGTTTTATCATGTCACAGTAACTCACCATTGATGTGAAATGAACTGAAATAAATTACATTATCAGATTAGCTACTCTCAGCCAGTGAAATAGTGAGGAAACGGGTTGAGCGTTTCACTTTTTTTGGAACGCTTTAATCTTTTCCGTGCCCGTTTCCGTGGCTGCGTATAACTTTCTATTTCTCTCGTAATTATGTCACCACAAAATATTTAGTAGCACATCGTTTAATAATTAATGACTTAGGGACATGATGGTGGGGAAGGAAAACGGGTGCATGATTAATGCGTATGAGTTCAAATTATGATGAGAGGAGACTCGCAACGCGTTAATTGAACGCTAATGTCGATACGCTTTTTCGTCTTTTCTTTCTCTCAAAAGCTGCCTCACATAATATGCAGTCATACAAGTAGATTTTTTGTAGCAATTCGTGAATATCACCAATTCAAAAAGTTTGAAGCACGTTCTCTCTCTAATTGCTATGGCTTCTTTATTTCCCATTACATATTCTACAGGAATCTGACGACTACTAATCTGCTGACTACTACTGGGCGACCGTTTTTTTACGACTTGGTTATTTTGCAGAGAAGTCGGAATTTTAAATAATCAAAAGCACATTGTAAACTTTTTGCCGACTATTCCTTATTCTCTGTGTTACTACGACATACAATGTTCTCCACTCATAAAAACAAGTTTGCACAGTAGCACACTACAATTAAGCGAATGTTTATTATTATCCCTGCAAACTTCTGTAATAAAATTAGCTGAAAAGGGGCAACATGTTTGGATAAGAAAAGGATGTGATGAGTTTCGGGCAATCATAATAAACAAATTTTCTGCATATTTCTGTAATATGTGGAAAGTGAATCGACATATTTTCCTCGAGTACAAGTGTAACTTCCATTTCAGCTCTCGTCACCATCATAGATTCTTGTCTCTCTTTCTCTCTCTTCATCAATTCAAGTTTATTTATTCTGTTTGTGTAGCACTGATAACAACAACTAGCAGTAGCAGGCCCACTCCTTCTAAACTTTTTTTTTTTTGCAAAAGCTGATTCTAATGAAATTTTTTCCTTCACGTCACCTCTTCCAATAAAAAGTTATGATACTGACGATCATTCAATCCCGTACCCTTCATGATGAAAAGCTATATATTTCAAATTTAACTTTGAACCATGTACATGGTTCAACATGTACACAACAGACACAGAAAAGATATTCCCCATAAATATTATCTTTAACTTTTTATACATCAGAGTTGACAGTAGTAATCGGAATTTTTAACTCATGTACTACATGTCAGTGTATGCAATAACATGCAATCCTTTTTTTATTGATCTATCTTCATGCCATGGGATAGTGATTAACTGAAAAGCTGTACACACGTTCTCCCTCTCTCTCTCTCTCTTCCTCCCCCTCTTTCAAACATACATCCACTTTTTCAACCTGTCATTACTATCGAAACCAACACTAAAAATATACAAGCTAATATATAAATGTTGACATTAAATTGGCACATTTTTTACAGAAAAAAGTCTGTGCAAACAAAATTCTCGTCTTCTGTCTCTCTCTCTCTCTCTCTCTCTTCTCTCTGTTCACTCCTCTCCCATTCTCATTCACTCTTCTCTATAAATAGGTTCTTGATAGTCAAACAGAGAAAAAAAAGAAGGCTATCCAAAATAGCAGAACAGAATCGACAGAATGTACCCAAGGTCTGGTTTTAGTTTGTTGTTGAACACAAGCTCAAGCATTCAACACAAATCCTCTTTTCACCACTCCTATTCAATTATGAAGTGAGGCGACCATCACCACCATCTAAAAAAACCAGGAGCAGAGAGAAGAAGAAATGGCATGGCAGACAAGCAGCACATCACACACTACTCTACATTCTTCTCTGCTCTGGTCTTTTTTTGACAATGCAATGGAGAGAGAGAGATACATCCATAAAAACTGCCTAGTTAAGTGTCAGCTTATTTTGCATATTAATGGCTGGAGTAGAGCACATGATTACTCTGCATTTTTTCCCATTCATTTCCAGTTTTTGTTAGCATTAGTATGCGATTTGCGTTCTCATCCATCCATGAAATCCATGCGTGTCAGATAAATACCAGCTTCCCCGACTGCTCACCACCACCCACAGCCAAGCCACTTCCACATCAATAAAAGCCCATTGTGATGCTGATGCTTGGGATGGCCTTTGTACATTTTGAAATCAGTCTACATATTTTAAGTATAGTCAACTAACAACTGATGACTATTATGAAGAGGAGATATTGTTGGGGAGAGAGTTGATGAGGGATACTACTCTGATGGTGGTCTATCTATCGACCATTTTAACAGTTTTGCTAGAGGAAAAAGTTTTTTTTTATCTGATGTGAAGCCCACTCGTCGTGCAACTATCATCGAAGCCATCCTTTTCTCGTTTTTGTTGACCTTGTCTCCCTTTCTGTGTTACAGGGGATATGAATGAGTGATACCGATATTTCATAATATTATTGTTCCATTTTTCTCTCTTCTTCGGTAGCGTCCATTGCAAACAACAATTTCACACTTGAACTAAACTCATATCGCATTAGTTGGCTTTTGTCGGCTTTCACTCAATTCCGGTTCAGGCATATCGTCTGCACACAAAGATGAACGTTCTGAAAAAGCTCATATTATGAAAAGCTGCTTATTTGGATTTTAGAGAAGGATTTTTTTCGCACTAATTGTAGCCTAGAGATATGAATGAATGTACTCATTATTATTATTAGTATTGTGCAATGGCCTTTTTGGTTAAAATGTATGTAACTGTATGTAAACGTATATTCACAAGCAAATGCAGATTTTTTAAATTTCGCTCAGAATTCTTTCAATGTACACATGCTATTTAATTTTAATGGCAGCATGCAAAATTTCAATTCTCAATGGCTTCTTTGTGCGGCTCTTTGAATTCACATGAGCTCATTAGTAACTTCACCCGCTAAATCGGGCCATTGCGTTTTTTAACGGAGAAATAAGGCGAGCTGTGTTGTATGCATGTGTGACCCATCAAAGTGCTTATTGCCAAGGTGAGTAGAGGAACTAAAACATTTTTTCTGGAGTTCCTTGTCTGCTTTGGCAACACAAGTTAAGCATGTTTCATAAAGCTGTTGATTTCTTAAAAACGTCTCCCCATTTACAATTGCAATAGCATGCTGAAGTATTTTGCTTCATTAGCAACTGCATTGCAAACCGCTATTAAAATAAATGGACATTCACAAAGACTTCTGCTTTCCATTTCCTAGACCCGACCAATTTCACCTCTTGATCAACAGTCTTATACTGTTTATTTTAGAAACATTTGTTCTTGCGGGAAGTGAACTGACACGCACACAAAATCTTACATTGTGTTCACGGCTTCCTCACTAACAAAACTAGTACCTCCAGTATGAACGTCATCGGCACCGCATTTTACATGTTCCCCACATAAACATCAACAACGAGACATACTCCTACTAACAGTCATAATTTTTGTAACACCCGTGGTGTGATGGTGTGTAAATGGAACCCATCTCCAGTTTTCCTCCTCCTCTCAAATTCACATTTTCCATGTGAGCCAGCCATACATTCATATTTTCCGAATAGTTTCAAAATGGGCTTTAGGTAAAAATAAAAAGAAAACGAACACCGCGTCTAAATTGTTGTTATGTTATACGATGTGTGAAAAACTGTATATTTTACAGATTATTCTACAAAAACAATATTAAGCATTCAGGAGAGAAAGCACAAAAAAACCTCTATGGCGGCTGCAGTCTTTGTTTGTTTTTTAATACACATGTATTTTGGTAAATACATACACAGCCCATATAATAATCAAGAAAAAAATGTTTCTTTTTTCCTCTCGCTCCTCCACAAAAGTTTC
>JAQIXW010005233.1:0-10654 GCA_034700685.1 Willowsia buskii | reverse complement strand
TTCAATATGTTTGCAGTTCTGAAAGCTGTATCATTTGCTTCAGATTACTGTATTTACCAACAGCAGCACATTGAAGATGCACAAGAAAGATAGTGTTTTTCCAAGCCAAGCAATTTCCTTCATCGTTTACTGCCAACGATTATTTCATTCTCTTCAAAAGACATTATCTTTACTGTAAAATAATAGGCTAAAGGAACCTCGTAGTATAGCTTAACTAGTTATCACGTATATACATTCATACACTTAGATAGACGCTGACCCAAAACATTCAACTTTTTTTTCAAAGCAGTGAAAATTGCTGAAATTGCTTCCATGAAAAGAAAGCAGCAATCCTTTGTTGCTGTTGCTGCCACTGCCATATTCCAAATTGGAATGGTGTTCTCACGCGTTGGATCATTTAATCCATGATGGCTCCCATTTTTTTCACACTCATCATCATCATTTGTGGATTTCTCAAGATCCTGCCTCTATGAATTCTCGTTAATGTTTTTTCTTGTGTATGTATATATGCTTATAGATAAACAAATTGAACTCATTCAGTGCGTTCTCCATGCAATAGGCACAAGTGAACAGTGGCACAGTGATTCACTTGCTTAGCATGTTTTACACATTTTAGTATACCGAAAATATACTATAGACTAAAATGGATGTGGTTCTGGTGGTGGTACTTTGGATTGGATGGTCTCTTTTTTAGCAGTTTTCTCGAAGATGTGAGAAAAAGTAGCTGAGTGTTGCAGCATCAGCTGCTAATAGCTTTGCTGCAGCGATTTTCTCTGGAACAAGAAAAGGGTGGAATGTTTTGGACAGCAGCAAACTTTCTTTTTTTTCTCTTTCACAGATGCATTGATTGGGCGTTAAGTTACCAGGCGTTAGAAAACAAGATTGTTTCGCTTCTCTCTGTGCGAGACTGCATCTAAATTTGTTACACAGATACATGTCTATCTTGGATGGAAAATTGTTAGTTTTCTCTTTCCATTTTTTGAATTTTACACCATATACGCAAGCAACATCGGGCATTAAACATATAAAACAATAGCAAAAGTATTTTCCACTTTGGTAATGATGGCTAAGTAACGGCATTATGGAGTTTTTTTTTTGTTTTGGTAGAATATTTTTTGCCAACAAAGGCGAGATACATGAGCAAGCAGGCGAATACTGAGTTTTCTCTCTGGAACTCGTACTCAAGCACTATAGCTATTAAGTTTGGTATCATACATTTCTGTTTTGCTCTTTCAGTATTTCCCCTCATTTTTATCATCACAGTAGTTTTTGGAAGTATATGTAAGGGTTGCGGTCTTATCTCTAGTTCAGAAGTGGACTGGTGTCGGATTTCGTGGGATTTTTTCTTCAAGTGAAACGCAAGCACCCAACATTCTTTTTCTCTTGAGAAACCTGAGAAACTCTGGTGAAAAGTGGCAATGATGTGAAGAGCATCTTTTTGTATAATTTAGTTTATATTTTTCACAAGCTTAACGATTTCTGTATCATATTCCAGTACATAACCGTTACACATTGGTGTATATACATTCATTGTTGGATGCAAATGAACGATCACTGGCCGTTTCTCATGCATCACACGATGCTGACAAGAAAGCAAGGAAGGAAAATAATGTTTAAGAAACTGTATTGTTTAAAAACAACTGCTCTGACGAGAGAGAAGTTATAGTTTCTGCAGCATATTTTTAAAATAAAAATGTATCTTTAAAAGCGTTTCGTTTATGTCACTTCATGTTCACTTGAAAAGTATCCATTACTTTTGTATTGATTTTCAAAGCCTTACAATGTACACACGTTCCACCGAATTGCTCGTTTCGTTGGAACATTATGTCTTTGTCTGCGCCAAGCTCATTTCTCTTCCACGACAGAAGTAACGACGTGCTCGTTATTGTCAATGATTGAAAGCTGTTAAGACTTGCATTGAACGGTTGGTGGAGATACAATTGAATGAACGTGAAATGAAATACAATGGTTATTATGTAAGCAGTGCTCGTCCCTGTGCAGGTGCACTCGTTTTATGCAAGGATTGTTTTTATTCTTTTTCTTCTTCCTCCAGCAGACAATACCGTTTGTTCACCACCACAGTTTTTGTGCATTACAATATTGGCATGTGCATCTCTGTAAATCAGGAGCCTAATACGCAATTCTATGAAATAGGTAGTTCTTTGATATTATTCATGTTCCCTCCTGTTTTTCTCCCTTCATTTTATATTATGTATTATTTTCATTCTGAAAGTTTTACTATCAATTTTTCCGTACAAAAACCGGGAATAGTCACTTAGCGTATGAGATTTCAGATACTTTTCTCTTTTTTATTACCATCTCGTAACGCCTTCGGCTACATATACCCACACTCTGTAATACAACCAAGTATGTATTACGTTGGGTATATCTCTTTGGAATATAATCTGTCCGCATTATATGTGTTTCGATTATGCATAATCTTTGTATGGAAGCGCACAAAAGTACTATAAGCAAGGAACAAAATATTTCGAGAAATGTAAATCCACCATGCCTAGTTATGTAAATGCTAATGTAATGCATCGCAAGCTCAAGCCCAGTTGGAGACAACTAGAAAGAGTGCTGGAGACATAAATGTATATACTTTTCAGAAGAGAAAGTAGTGTGCTTCGTTCCTCCTTTTTTAAATTATTTTGCTTTACACACTTTACTTCGTACTTGGGAATCGTATATTCGAGATTGGGGGAACTTTATACCCTGGAGCAATGAAGAAGAAAGTGTGAAATTTTCAACCTCATTCCTCATTGAGAATTACACTTTCTCAGAAGCTTTATTTCATCTTTAAATCATGCGAAGAAGAGATGTCGTTTTAGACGAAAGGAACAGCTACAGCGGTGGCTTAGCTGAAAATGCATTATGTGAAAGATAAAAAAGTATGCAAGCGATTCACATGTTGATGGTTATATATGCTCATTCCTTTTTTATGCATACTTTCACTACAAGAATGAAGAGAAATCCAGTAAAAAATGATGGTAAGTGAAAATTTACTTCAGTGATAAATCCACATAGAAGACGGCATACAATAAAAAGGTTGCATTTGTTCATATACCTTTATAAAGAATGGGTAGTGTTACTGATGCAGAAAATTTCCATCTTCATTCATTTCATTTTAAAATGTATTCATAAGTTTAGCCTGAAGGATGTCTAATCTAATATCTGATATTACACATGGTTGTGTGCATAGATGTGTACTTAATTTAGAACCAAATGTTTCGCTGGTATGCCTTTAGTCTGTGCAGCAATGAAATCCATCATTTTCAAAATTCTTCTCACGTTTTCTTTCTAAATAAGTTACTATTTCAAAAAGACATAACAGTGTAATGTTTAATACATCCATAAAGTACCTAACATATTAGTAGAGGTCTGGCAGAGATAGCAGACAAGAAAGCTGTGTAATGTAGTGCAGAGGCAACGAAAAAAAATAATATGTGTTTGTTCACTGCTGTCGCGTTAGATTACAAGGTACAAAGGTGGAACGCGGACGATAATAATTTCTGAGAACAACAAAAATGGAGAAAAAAGTTACACAAGCGTACTACATCAGATAGGAAGAGAGGAAAGGAAGGAACATTAAGTAAACATTGTTGAATGCATATAATTTACTTTTGACCCAACTTTCCTCCTTTCCTTTTAAATGGGTCCATTTTGCTTTTAGTTCGTGTTCAAAGAAAAACGAAAGTTGCAGAGACGGTTATCTTTGATTCTCTGATCTTCTCCACTTTCTCCGTCGTCTGTACACATACGACCTCTAATACTTTTTGAAAGACATTTTAATTATTTTCTTCCATCAAAATTTATATAACTACACATGATGTTTTATAGTACTCACGTGTGTGAGAGTGTGAAAAGATGAAAAGGGAAAATTTCGATGCACATACGTGAGTAGAATTACTTCTCATTATCAAAGTCGCTTAAAATGCCCATTAGACAAGAAACGAATTCAGTATTTTTACTGAGTTGAGTGTGTAAAAGGAAAATGCGTAAATACATTACAAGTCGAAGTGGCAATGGAAAAAGAACTACATAGATAATAATTGATTTTTTTTAACCATCGTCATCATCGTGTTTTCAAATAGACGTGTTCCCTATTTACTTATTGTATCACTGCCCAATGGAGTACAATCTCAGAAATTCGCACACCCATATATTCTCATGCCTGAACTCATACTTGAATACAAAGTATATCTACATTTATTTGACTTTCCTGCATTTGTATTTTATTTCACGTAACACAACACTTTCACTGGCAACACGTTTTCAATGTTCAGCTCTCATTTCTACGCAATAAATGTTTTTTTTTCTTTTGGGTTGGTCACTGGGCTGGAAAAGACTCCCCATTTCTTTTTGTCCTCCTACCTAAAACAGTAGCACAAGTAATACATATGCATTTCACATTTTGACCCATTTCTTTAAATGAAATGCAAATTACGTTTGAACCCAATGCGCACTATAAGTAACCGGCAAGATGATGATGACACATTTTCGATAAGACCTTCTTCCCACACACCAGCACTCCCCAATATCTCTCCATCTCCATCATGATCATTTTTGTAATATTAAGTTACAACAAGGAAAGTTTGCAAAAACAAGAGGCAAAAGTAATATACGCGTTTTTATTGATGCTGCATTACGTTTTCTACAAGCCCGCATGCCATTGTGGGCAACGGGTGATTTTCGCATTACAACAACGACCAGCTAACTGCTCCAACCGAAAAAATTGAAACGTGCTGTAGGTATGTTAGTAGTAAAATGTTTTTACGTGTTTTTTCAAAAGAATTTCAATAACTTTCCAGCTAACAGTACCCACACATTCAATTCTCCCCTTAAATGTGCGATCAAGAAACCGACCACGGTGCAATTTGCTGTTGGTTAGTTTAGGGGGTACATATAATGTACATACATGCTCCTAAATATTATTCAGGTCTCGCCTTACACAATTGGAGTGGAAAGGTCTGTCATTTGAGTAAGTGCCATGAGTAAGATGTGAGCCATACTCTAGTGAGGCATGAGACTTGAAAAAGAAAGAGAAATGCAAGTATTGCATGCGTGCATTTCAAGTATACCTTGTGTGAGTTGTGAGAATTCGAACACACGAACACACCACGATTTCACTTTCTCCTGTTGTATATTAAAGTAATATCTGCTTTTTGACTACTTCTTGTGTGCTTCGTCTTTTAAAAAAGTAATGCGATGATGCATTTGGTTTGGCGTGTGGTATGGCAGTGGCATGGTATATGATGGGGGAAAGGGGTACAACAAAAAGCCGGACGATATTGTACGCTAGTTTGAACAAGGCTTGGGGAGAGCTTTTTCTGGCTTTGCTTCTGGTTTCTTTTGGGCTGCTTCAGATCTGTTGGCTCTAGCTCTGGCTTGGATGGAAAATATATACGGAGTGACTCATTCCGCGTGTTGTCATAGTGCTCACTGGCACACACAGAAGAGGAACTGGAGCTCCAGGCTGCTGCTGCTGTTGTTTTCCACATCGTCAAATTACATATCGCTCGCTGATTTCACTATCTCCGCACACTTGCTGCTGCTGTGCTGTTGCTTTGCTGTACTTCACTTTTAATTGAGAATACCTAGCTGGAAGGGAAACCACGTTACGTATATACTTCAAACCTAATAGTTTTCCAACAATTTTGTCCACTGTTCTGTGCGGTGAAATTATTATTTTTTCATTATTTTATAATTACTCACGTACAATAATATACAGTACGTGATATACTGGATTTAAACTCTATATACACAAACTGCAAGCATTAAAGCTTGGCATATAGTGAGTTGATGATCCACTTTTTACCCTTTAAAATAGCAACAAATTTGCTTTCTTTACATAAAATTTTGTGTTGTGTACTTTCATCATTTATCGTATGTTGACCCTACGTTTTTGTTAAGTCAATATTTTCTGCCGCGCACATATTGTACTGACAAGTACAGTACAAATACATATTTCTGTTATTATTTTATAAACTAGCACAATAACTTGCTGTGTATTGTGTGTGGCTAATGTTTTTATACAAATGAAAATTATCAGAGTAAACTTGGTCATATAAATTGTATTTTATAAGCCTAATTCATCTAACTAAAAAGTGGGACTGTTTGTTATGAAGCATTGTACAGACGGAGGTTCTGCAAATAGTACATATAACGATATAACAGCATGATATATCGTTATCAGTCATTTGTTAACTCTTCATATACCAGCTGAAAAGCAAGTGCAATACATGACATTAGGCACAAACATACACTGTAATAAGGCTGTGTCTGGTAGTACCTGACGAAAAACTCCTGTAAGACGGCGGATATCCGTTCAACAATATGAAAGCGGTACTCAAACAAATTACAACTTCTCGTTACTTGTGTGTTGTGAAAGCTTTAAAGTGAAAGTTGGTGCACTGAACTTACAGAAGAATATTGAGAGAAAACTTTTGAAGACTTTTTGGACAATTATTT
Organism: Willowsia buskii; assembly: GCA_034700685.1. Taxonomy (NCBI): domain Eukaryota; kingdom Metazoa; phylum Arthropoda; class Collembola; order Entomobryomorpha; family Entomobryidae; genus Willowsia; species Willowsia buskii. The sequence continues at coordinate 4,183 of JAQIXW010005233.1, read as the reverse complement.
GTTTTCTGAATTTTGCTTAAAATTGTGTACTGGTAGCATAACAATTTTATACGCCTACTCAGTTAGTTCTCTGAATTTCTTCTTTATCTGCATGCCATTTTGTGTAATTGGCCATCTAAAACTTTGTCCTGGGAAAAGTAGATACGTAGTATATCCCAACGAGTGAAGTTACGAAGCTGGCTTCTGTCGAAGGAAGCATACTTTCTTTTCCTCTTTGGCCTTTGGTGTATCGAAATACATTAAACATGACGAAAAACAATCAGGTAAGCAATATATACGTAATCCTCCTACAACTCTTTGTCTTTTTGGGTTGTTTATATAGTCTTCTGACACACTGCTGGAATTTCTCTGTCCCCCGGCTTGTACAATGGATGGAACAAGGAACAGAACTGATATTGTTTAATTCATATTTTCCGTTTTGATTTTTATCAAATGTCATGCATTAATTCATAAAGGGAAACAGCAAAACTTGTAAATCTTTAAATGCTTATATATACACCATATTTTATTCATTTCATATACATACATATATTGCGAACACTAGTTTTGCTTCTGCAAAAGTTATTACTTTTTCCTTCGAATCCATTCATCGAAATTAGTCTATTTAGGTATCTGGCTGAATCTCCTTTTTCCGTAGCGCCACCGAAAAAGGATAGTCGTGTTAGTCGGTTACAACTCCAGAATGCCCCTTCAGGCATATTTTCTCTACAACTAGCGAATGCGTACTTTCGATTTAATGCTCACCACGCATGTATTTCTTATTTCTTATGGGTTACACATGAAAATATTCATATTGACGCTTACAGCAAAAAGAACCATTCTCTCTGGCGAATTTCCAAATGGGAAGTTCCAGTTTATTGCGTTTTGGCGTTTTGCATGTGTGTATTTTGCGGGAGTGGGATACTGAGTGAGTAATACGCGCTATGAAGTTCGGAAAACAATTTAATAATAACATTATAACCAAACGGCAATACCTTGCTATTAGTTATCGATCGTCATGCAGCAATGACCTTCGCAGCATTAGGACAATTGAAGGCAGTGAAGTGAAACATCTGTCTAGAGTCGTCTTATATTTGAGTTTCGAACTCTAACGAAACTGCTACTATTTATTTTATGTTGCGGAATCAAAAGTGTCAACGTCAACCAAGTATCTGCCCTCATATAATATTACGGTACTACACTACTCTGCTTCTGATGATGCCACTATACATACAACAAACGAAACTATCTACATTTATTATCATTTTATCTATATGAATTCCGTAAATGTCTGTATATGTCTGTGGCTTGAATACCCTTCTTGGAAAGATGATCATTTTGTTTGGCTCAGTTTCCTGGGAGTGTGGCTGGCACGGCGGATGTTATTCGAGTTTCCGCATAAAATACATACTTATTTTAAGATGATGACCTTATAAAAATACAGTCAAATAAGTTTTGCTCTAAGAAATCAAACATGAATCCAAAAATCGAACTGCCTTTCATTCCAAAACAATGATTATGTACTTTTATTTGCCATTAAATAACAAAGACCTTAAAATACAAAATATATGCTATTTCAAGCTAGAACCCTTTCCCTGTCTTTTTTCATTGGTTTTCAGTCGTTGAGTATTGTAGTCTTTGTTCACTCCGTATTTCCATTTATTATGGGTATATCCAAAGATTCTACAATATCAATCACTTTAAGATTTGTATAAAATGCATGACTTAATTTCTGAACATAATGTCACATATAACTTTGAAGCACACAATGACAGTTAATAGGATTGAAAAACGTATTTAATCAAAGTTAGTTGACATCATTCGGCTCGATTCCCATCGTATCTTACAATTCAGCTCTTATCACGAGGAGAAAACAAAGGTATGTTTAAGGCACTGCTTTCATTTTGTAAGACGACTTTGCATAATTCTTCACGATTGAACTGTATGGAAAGAAAGAGCTTAATCAAGAAGTTGGCATTTATAAGTGGGAACGCTTCGTTGTATTTTTGATGCAGGAATACGATTCATGATAGCAAGTTTTTGTTTCGTTTCCGTGTGTATCGCATCTTCCTGTAATGCCATTAATCAAATCAAGCTATATCGGAAGAAACGAAGGAAGCCTAAGCTATTAAAATATACATGTTCTGGAATTTTCTTTTGAGTTGGAACTGAGATTTTGATGTGAACGAAAGCTTTTACCTATCAGATCGTTAGCACAACAGGAACAGTAACAGGAGAGTATATACCCATCACTCTTTGTGTCTACACACTGGTTTGCTTTGTGTATATAAACATTTTTCTTTCCTTTGTTCTGCTTCTTTGTTGAAAAGTGTTTTGTAAACTGTATTTTCTCGATATAAAACAGACTTAGTGCGGAGCCCGTCTGCTGCATAGCAGAAGCGGAAGTGAGCAGTTATTAATAATATCGTAGAGGGAGAGAAAAGAGAATCGTGCGTAATTCTTTCCATTGCAATTACGAGAGCAAGGCAGCTAATAATAATCCTCAGCTTTTCTCTGACTCATTGACTTGCAAATTTCCATAATGGAAAAGACTAGATACAGAAATGTATACAAAAAAAGCTGGTGTGATGTCGCTCTTTCTTCATCTTTTCTCAACTTCTTAAACATCACAGCAACAGCATCATCATCTTCCTCCACACTTTTTTAGACAACAGTTAGTGTATCAGAATGAAAAGGAGGAAAAAGAAACAAGTAAGCTTGGGTTTTCTTTCTTTTTTATTCAGTGAAGCATTTATGAGTAAAAGGCATATGTAAAGAGAGAAAGAGTATAGTTCTCAAGTAATTTAACCAGAGAGAGAGAGATGCCTGCCTTAATTCAAAACATTCTCAGAAATCTATCTTGGGAATATTTCATATGAAGTCAGAGAACGAGTTTTCATTATTTCAAGAATGAGCAAGCAGAGAGCTGCATGCACATACATACCTTTTGTGTACATTTATATATCATCTTTTGATTCATTCTTGTGGCGGCTGTCTAAATATGGTTATTTTAGAATGCTGTTTGCATATTAAAAGTTTAAAAAAGAACCAAGAAGAGTTTATGGTTTATACGACTACCGGCATCATTATTTTTTGTCGTTCTTCTTCCCAAATATATATAAAAGGGGATTTTGCGGTTCCTATTTTCATAAAACCGTTCGTCGTAGCCCTAACACTACTTTACTTATGCTACAATTCACCAGCATCAAATCATCTTCATTTTTGTTAGGAGACCCTGTTGTAAGTCAAGGTGAGCGTATTCATGGGTATCATTGTAGCAGTTTATAATTCTCACTAAAAAGAAATTGCTCCTTTTGCAATGTAAATTGGTAGATTTATGCATTCCTAGTCCAAAGGCATGTACAACTTTCTTTTCTACCGTGCAATCAAGTCAATGCATATTTCGTTGAATGTGTGGTATCAAAGTTTAATGAAAAAACTTTCATCGATCTAGAATGAATGCACGATTGAGACATTACCATGTTTCGATAGAACTTTCCTTTCTCCGTGTATGCATGTAAATAATATTTTCATGCACTGAAATTGGAGGTTCTGATATAGTTTCGATACAGATTTTCCATTTAACTTGGCGATGTGTATATTTTGAAAGGGGTTATTGGTCGTTGTTGTAATGACTATTTTTTCCTCCTGTGTCTGTTGTGTTGCTATTTGCCAGTGTACTCTCAAGAAAAAGGTTTTACAGCAATAGTAGCAGAAACTACTGGGTGGATGTTTCCTGCACTCGGTGCACCATTGCAGTTACAGTTTTTATCTTTATTAGTTGCATTGAATATATTTAAAGCATCACAATAAGGAATTTGGGGTAAAAGCATAAAACTTATACGTTCCATGAAAAGCATACCGTTAGGAATCAAGCGATGTGCTACTTGGAAATTGCCTCGGTTTTAATAGAAAACGAAGCACTGTACCATTTACCATAATGAAAGTTTCATCTGGGTTAAGTGTATCTATTTCGTGGTAATAACAAAGGAGGAGCAGATAGATGTAGTAATAATTTATTGTATACTCTCTCAAGCATAAAAATACATCCAAAACAGAGGCTTTGAGGAGACCCAGAATTTTAAATTAACGGCAAACTATGTATTACTATTACTATATTATGTAAGTACATTGCGAATTCCATTTAGCCTAAAAAATATTCTATATCGTAACGCGGTAAAGGCAAGGGCTTTGCAAATAGTAA
>JAQIXW010005232.1:0-10655 GCA_034700685.1 Willowsia buskii | reverse complement strand
CCCCATTTCCCCCGGGGGTCATCAATTTTTTCAAATGACACCCTATAGCATGTGATACCTTTTTGGAAAGCCCTCGTCGAGCACATCAGTTTCCACTAAGTGACCGCTTCGTACGAAGCTCCCTCTGGCGGAAAATCGCAAAAAACGTCATAAAACGTCAAACATCGGCGTCTAACATAATCGAAAGTAATCATCGCTTTTCATGATTATTGTCGACTAATATTATCACGGTTATCCCCAAGCAGGGTCAACTCCTTCCCCCCTTGGGTCAAAGGTCATCAACTTTTTAAATGACCTCGACTCGTGTGATACCTCGTTCGAAAGCTATTGTTGAGGACATTATTTTCGTATATTAGAATGAGAAGTAGGTAGAACGGAGTGCATGGATGACATTTTCGAAACAAGACGATTTATTATCTCGAGCTTTCAATCGCAACTGCGATCATCATCAGGAGGATAACTAGCGAAATAAGAAATGTTAGAAATTATGTTATGATAAATTATGCTAGGTTGAATTAGAAATAGTTTGCGTGGTAGATTGTTTACATACATAATTACGTATTGAGATTACATACGAATTAACTTATTTAGTTTATTATATAATTTCGTATATTTAATTTTGATGTTCGTTACGCCTCCTAGTGGATATCGAGGAAACTAAGTTTTGCAACGTTGTTATCACAATATCTCCCGAACTTTTTCAACGTTGCTATCACAATATCTCCCGAACAGCATTCATCTACGTGTTTTCACCATGTTTAACATGGCTAGTTGGTATTTTAAAGAGCAGTCCATGTATAATCTGTATTGTGAGAACGTACTAAAGTCTCTAGTTGACTCGGGGATATATGCTTTCCAGTCTTTTTGTCTTGATGATAGAACTAGAAGTAGTAAGGTGCAATCTCATTTAAAGAAGGTAAGTGAAACAAGTAGAGAACTTAGATTGGGATATAAAGCATTCAAACAGTGGAATAGTTTAGGCTGTTTTAAATTATACAAACAGGCATGCGTCAGACTTACCGAAATTGTGGACCAGCCGATGCAGGAGCCAGTGAAAACTAAGGATTTGCTTGTCGCTTGTCTATTGCTTGAAATGCTCATTTTTGTTTGTTGTTGTGTACTTGTTCTTGAAAAACCAGAATTTCACATTAAGTTGCATTAAATCGTCAATCGTCTTTGTAATTTTTAGCACATTGACTAGCAGTGGAACCACTTGTGGTAAGCGTGAAAGTTTATTTGGTAAAAGCCAATAAAGGTAAATATACTGATAGTTATTTTATTCGTAACTAAGCTTCTTATCGCAAATTGTGGGCATTTTCGTCTAAATTCCTTATTACGTAAATGTAAGAAGTCCATTCAAAAATCAACTTGTGATGGAATTGTACTTCTAGAGCAAACATAAACTTTTAGGTTCGCACATCCAAATACAAGTATTAGCATATGTAATTCAAATAACGTTATATTTCCCTCCTTTCATTTTGATTGAATTGCCCACTTGAACACTAGTTTAATGAGGGCAACTTCTTCATCGTCGACATTATATAATGAAATATGAAGCCATTAAGCTCAAGCACAAAAACATTTATTTGCACTATTTATATTTATTAAAATGTTGATTTTTCTTGCAATAAATAAAACGTAACACTTATGACCATTATATGCCATTTACATTCATACGACTCAACAACATGCACAAATATAATGCTAATAATGATTGGGATTGTATAAACACAAGTTAAATTGTGAGTACACATATATTATTTACTTTAAATTAAGTCACACATGTCACATTCAGTTATGTATAATGTTGCCCCTAACTGTATTCAATATTTTATTCTGATCATACCACTTTCACCATGGAGAACGCAAACTTTTTACCCTCTTCGAAATTAAGTGTTTGTAACTTTCTCCGAATATATTTTGACTCCGCTTATTGCCTTGGATTGTCCCCTTTTCGTTTAAAATTCAACGGAAATTCATACGTCTTACATGGGTGGTGGCTTCAAAAAATTATTAGTGCTTTGGGTGCACTTCTGTCTCTCTTTTGGTTAATGAAAGGTGGCCGCGATGTAAAATGGGATGAGACAAAAAATCCCACAGTATTTTTTGATATTATGATCACTGCTGTGACCAACTCTCTTAAAATCATTTTCATATACATGATTTGGAGAGATAAAAGCAAATTTTTGAGAATCGTTAACATTCTGCATTTTCAAGAGATCAACGACCAATATGAGGACACTCGAAATTCACAAAGGAATAGAGAACCCTCACCAAAACTGTTAGCTATTATAGCGTCAGTACTTTACAGTTCCATCACCCTTCTACAAGTAATTAGTGGAAAACATTTGAATTTTTACAAATCAGAAGATCTTTGGGAAAACTGGTCACCAAAATGGTGGTGGACTAGAATGGTTGATTTAAGTCGATACATATTTTTCTTAGAAGGAAACAAAACTGCGACAGTTCTTTATCAAAAATATTATTGGTCCTATACAGAAATATTTGTTGGTACTTTAGGCTGTTTGGGATATTGGATCAGGTATTATCAAAATCGTCTTTGTTTATTTGTTAAAGTTAAAATAAGAAATATTTTAGTTCTCTAAATTTTATATTTTGTTTTTAGGAGAGTTTTAGCCACATATTCCGACTTTCTATTGTTGATGGTCGCTCTTACGCTGTGGACTTTAACAAAAAGATTCTGTAAAATGACTGGAATTAAGGATTACAAAAATGTAGACATTCCTGACAAAATTTGGAAGACAATGAATTTTGAAATTAAAGTCAAACATCAGTGGCATAAGGTTCAAGACAGCAACGGCCTTACAAGCTATTTTTCGTGGAAAGAAATTAAAACCGTTTACAGTGATCTGAAGATGGTTGCCAATCTGTTGAATAATGAATTCGGAAAGTTAATTGCGGCGTTCATGTTAGAATGCATGGTTTACTACGCTGCCGCTCTAACGGATATATTTGCAGTGGGAGAAAGTACAAAAAATTTGGCGAGTTTGGTACCCATAGTTGCCTTCTTTTGTAGTGCATGTGTCATTCTTATTGTATCTGCAGAAGTTCCGCACCTAATGGTTAGGTTTTCTATAAACACAAATCGAAATAGTTATTTGAGGTATAATGTGTTGATGGTATGTGCTTTTGTTTTGAAATACAGAAAGGTTCTCTGAGCAATGTATTTGATAACGACAAGACACGAAGTGAAATTCCTGTGGACATTTTGCATGTGATTCTTAAGGAGACAGACAACAATGCAATTTCTCTGAAAGGAGGAAATCGATTCTCTATCACTTATTCAACCATTGCAAGCGTATGTGTGGGTATGTGTAAATTGCACAATTTATGTGAAAACTGCGCAAATCTAATTTAATGTTTTTGCAAACTTTACAGATGGGTAGTGTGACAATCACTTACTTTATCATCTGCCTACAAACTTCTAGCACCCAGAAAGTTCGTACAAGTACTTAAGCAAGCAGGTTGGTGAATTCTAACGAAATATTATCCGTGTTTGAGACATGTAGTGTAAATATGTAGAGAAGAGAAAAGCAAGGAATGAAAAAGTGCAGAAGTGGATGTGTAAAAATTTCATAATATGTAACTGATGTAAGTTTATTAAACCTACTGAAAGACGGCAAGCAAACTTATTATAATTTGAGTACATATTTTCGTAAATAATTAACCTTGCTGCATAATCTACTTGCTATAGGTAAATGCAACATATTCATTTGCATGTGGAATACGGTAAAAAATGTGCAATAAATCCCTTACTGGCTCCATATTCGGAATCAAAAAAATGTAAGCATTTGCATAAGAATGACTAATTTTTTAATTGGTTTAGATATGTATAAATATTTCAATGGTGCAAAAATATTTAACTTATATTATGAGCATTCTGTTACCATTAATCAAAATTTTTTCGCGAAATTAAAATGTACAGATTTGACTATTTCATATTTTTAAAAATATAACATATTGTTTATTTATTAATACTTACAAGTCAGCATGTTGATTTTAAAACTTCTGAATAGTTCCTTGTTAACAACTTAACATTTTTAATGCAGCTAACATTTTAAATCTGAAGCGTATTCTATTTTGATGCCAAAAAAGTATCACTTTTTCTACTATTAGATATACGATACCAAGCCCATATCCCACAGGAATAATTGAAAACACTGCCAGAATGGGCCCGAGAATTGAAGACTTACCGAAACTCGACTTATCCAAAATCTCCATATTTCTCAGTCCCGCTTTATGACCATATCCAGCAATATAATCTAATGTGGGTTCAGTCCAGTAGTCAATAATCCCCGAATTCGAGAGAGCCGCCATCCTTTGCAAAACATTCGGATGAAATCTGTTCCTTAAGGAATATCCCGCGGACAAATCGACAAGCACATCATTCCCTAAATATGAACGGGCTATACCACGTCCTCTAATTCCCCCAAGATTCAGATATGCCATATCTTCCAAAGTCACAAATGCCGATACTTTAGTCCTGCATGTTTCATCGATATAATTTAAAGTGTAATTCCACGGTGTGTAAACGTTCGAGAATTGCAACCTCGTTGGATCTTCTGGTAAGGTTGTATGGTTCAAATATTTTTGTTCTGAAGGTGTTATCTCTTCCATTAAATCTCCACGTAAACTAGTTCTATTCCAAATATGATGTGTAGCGTAAATATAGTACAAAAGCCAAGATATCCTTCTTGGTTTTCTTGTATGGTGTTCATACGGCGTAATCAATTTCCCATTCTTTATAATTTTTAAATTAAACAAAAATTCCGGATTAAATGATAATGCAACCGTGGAAACATTAAATTCTACAAGTTGGTCAAAAGATTCTATTGGGATAGGAGGAAATGGGCTTGTAAGCTCTATAATGTTATCACCTTTGTAAATATTTCCTAGCAAAATCCACGCCAATAAATAACCAGAAGCTAACCATCGCATCGATTGGACACTGGCTAAACGTGTAATGAATACAATTGACTGTTCCAAAGGCACAAGAAATAAAAATCCAAGAATGTGTTTGAGTTTCACATTTTCCATATCTCCTGACAAAAACATACCACTTATTCTACCAACCCAAACAAAACATAAACAAGCTATCATAGAAAATACAATTGCAATCCATGTGGGCAAATCAAATGAATTTACGAATTGTACAAATTGCACAGAACGACCAATCGGGAGCTCTCCACAACTCAGGAAACGCATTCTAATTGGTTCAAAATGATACTGAATTTTCTCGTTAATTGGAGACCCAACTGAGACCTGGGATCCCATATATGGCAGAAAGCCTTCTTCAAATCTACATTTACAATTTTCTGCATTCATGTTAACTGTTTGACAAACGTCACTGTCATCCCGTTTTAATTTGGCAGGCATACCGTGATATCTAAGACTGAAAGTTACATTTTTAAAGATAGATCCAAAAATTGCAACCTGAATATACTTATTGTAAGCTGCATAATTAAAAGGTAATGCCTGTCTAAAGGCAGTGTAGTGGTGCTCCTTAAACAGACCAAAACGAGAAGCCTTTCTTAAATACCAGTGGAATGCAGGCTGGCCATCTATTTTAATGGTCGAATCTTCAGTTACTGATAAATCTATGATTATACTAAACATATTGAGAGTTTTGTTGATATCAATGTCTAAATACTGCCTACCTTCAGAACAGCTTTTTGAATTCATCCTAACAAATGATAATAAATACATCTTATTGATGAATCCAACATGTGATGATTCTAAACCAGTAACCATTTTGAGAAATCCCACATTGCTACTAACTCGGGTTTTAAATAAAGTGAGGTACCAAGGTAAAGTGAAGGTGTCAGAGGCAGTGACAACGCCCACAATAAAAGTCGGTCGTGTCATCGGCAAGTTCTCAATCTTAACTCTTGCTTTTAATACGTCACCGTCATAAATTTGGACGGGCAGCTTCCAGAACTCTATAAAGTTAGCTGGTGTCAAGAGTGAGGGCCCTTGGGGATTTTCGATGTGAAAGAAGTATTCCTCAAACCTTCTGTCAGTTGGGGAAGGTGGCTTCAAGAAGATGTGGGCTTCACAAAACCAAGATTTGGATTTTGTCGAGTAATCAGTAGCAAGGAAGCCTTTCCTATGCTGTGAAATGTTTTGAGCATTTTTAATGCTTTTTTCATATTTGAGTATTTCTGCTGGGTCATTCGATATAATGCGGTTCAGGACTTTCTCTCGATACAAGACCTCTTCCCATTGATCACTATTTTTTCCTAGGTTTTTAACGATAGTTTCAGAGGACTCAAGATGACGACTTATGTAGTACCGTGTTAGTACTACTGGCTTGTCAAATGGCATGAAGTCCATTCCACCAAAGTTAATAATGTGAAGGAGGCATCCAGGGAAACTATCAAGGTGCTCATTCAAATTAGAAATTATGGATACATCCGCTTTCGCGAAACGTAAGACGGAAAACTTAAGGAGAATGAAGATCAAATATGCAAACATGATACCAGAAACTTTATGACACCTCGAATGATAAAGTGTGTTCTGGAAAGACAATGCAAGTTTGTAAATTGAAGTGTGAGCTAGAGTACGATTTAACACCGACTAAGCTATACTGCTATATTTTTAAACCATTACGACGCCAGTAAAGCACAACATTTCAACTCATCAACATCCTGTTCTTGCGCTGAATATACGTATTTTCATAAAACAGTAACGAAATACCAGTAACTCGAATGTGTTGAACTGAAATATTGACTACTTTTAAAGGACATGATAGTCCACTCATGTTCTATAGTTTGGCTGTTGTTTATGAACACGTGCCGTTTAATATAAACAACATGTTTCGTTGGTATAACTTCGTTACTTGTTGCAGAATTTGTTTTCAAGAATATCATTTGTTAGGAATGGAATGCGTGGGTAAGAATGACTAACCCATTCAACTCATGTCATATGAAAAACTCTGATAATAGAATTGCAATAAATGGAATTGTTACACGAAAGGAAAAACTCATTAAGATTATGAATGAGGCAAGATTAATAATGGTGGAACTTTAAATACAAAATATTATGAGACACGAAGTATCGATCTTTGTATTTCTTAGTTAACTGTTCTATACGGGTTTTTTTTTGTTTTTTTTTTGTGTAAGTTGCAGCAAATATTTTTTTTCAAATGAAGAAAATTTACTGAAGACCATTGTAAAGTGTTAATGTAAAATATTTTGTGGAGTCGAGCACATAACTCTTACATGGCTTATTAGATATTTGTTTTTTGTTGAGATTTTAGTCAATCAATAATGCAACTTATTTAGACTTTCGAATTAACAATGTAACTTTCCTATTCAAATTTTACAGTAAAATCTAGGATAGGGGGATCATATTTGTATGTTACAAAATATATTAAAATAAAACACGAGTACATTCTTTTTACCAATTTTGTACCTTTGATCTTAGCAGGTTTTAAGTCTTCTCAAAATCCACCATCAGAAGTAAAGTAACAATGTTTCGAGCAATATCATCACAAATGGCTAATAATAACTTTGACGTCACGAGACCATAAGGTCCGATTCTAATCCCGATTTCCGATGATGCTCTAATAACAATTTTCGCACTTCTATTCCGCACATGGCGCTTCTAAACCTGTTTGAACAACAATACGTTGCTATGTGGGATACTTGCCATGTACGTAAGAATTAAAGCAATACCAAAACACGATAATGCCATTGTGGGCATCATCAAGTACGCAAAAATATTCATTCTCCGGTACCGCTTTAATGTAGAATATCCCGTGCTTTTTGCCAACCAAATACCAACAAATATCAATACCGTAAGGAAAACGTTTGCTATCTTTGCACCTATTCTTAAGTGAACCGTCACAATTTTAAACTTTTTGTGACATCTGAGAAACTCTGAAAGAGTAAATGTCCTCAACATAAGTCCTTCCATCGTTGCATTTTTGTAATGAAACTTCTTTGAATAAACAATGATTCCCTCTAGATCAGCAATACAAAGCAAGATTACAGAAACAATACTGCAAGCAACATAAATTACTGTAGAGCTGTATATAAGAGATGAAAATATTTTTTAAAACAAGATGTTCCAAACGTTAGTTGGAATGGGTCGAATGTAAATGCCAGCCGAATTGCCGCTGCTCTTAAAATGCAGAGTACGGAGACAGAGGAGAATCCATAAACAAAAAGTTCTAAAATTTTGTATATTGTCGTGAGAGTCGAATTCAAGGGAACAAGCTTCATACGTTCATTTAGAATAAACTGGATATCTTTATTGTGCTTTGTTTACATGTGAAATGCCAATGGTGAAAGCACAAAAGATGGCGCAGTAGGTTATGCATTCATCTGTGTGGAAGATTGTGTATGATTTCCAAATGAAGAATAACCAGATCAAGAGCCACAACGAGAACACGGCAAGGCTTAATATGCTACATTGAGCATATACTAGAAAACGGTTATAAAGCCAGTGATTCTTGAATGGGTTATCACACATTTGGAAATTTTATTTTTCAAGAATGTAGGGAAGAGGTGCTGTTTTCTGAAGGAAATAGTGCGAGATAAACGCTCCCCGTGTAGCTGACGTTATAAACTATTTCTGAACGGTCGTCAGTGTCCAGTTTTATGATGTAGGATGAAGTTCACTTGTTTTCAGAGTAAGGGTTAAGCTTACAACGACATGCGTATGATACCTACGCATTCATCTATCAAGCAATGAAAATAAATTCGAAAATAAAATAAATATGACACTTAAATAAAGTCGATTTTCATTAATCTAATTTATATAATTATCAATCACACACTACGAATAGATCCGGCTTTACAAGGCAATTATCAAAAACAGCGTAACGCTTTCACTTCTCATGCTAATACATATGAAGGAGCCAATGACCTTTTGAATTTCAAGTATGTCTCTATTTAAGATTCAAAGTCTAATATATCTTCAAATTTTTTGAATTCATTTTTATGGAGACTTAAAATCATAAATTCTTGCAGTATATCAAGTATAGGAATCTCCATCTTAAACTTGAAAATATGTAATCGAGGAGATATTTGAAGTTAGGGACATGTCAGCTTCAACGTCAAATTTTTGTTTGACTCTAAACTACGTGCCGTAAGGTCTGCAGGAAAATAAAGGTATAAAGTCTTTATTTCTTGAGTATGAATTTCTGCTTAGCTTGTACGTAACCATATGTTGCATAGTCATTATATAACGTATAACTAAGATTGTATTTTTTTCAAATATGGGCAAACCCAATTGCTTCATAATACTTTTTTATTAAAGGGGCGTTGGCACATTCGTTTATAATTAAATAAAAAAATCAATGGAAAGATATGTATAACAATATATTAGTTATTAAAAATTGGAATTTGTACATAAGCCGAGAAATAATTAAGTCAGCAGTTTAAAATTCAAGATACATAAGCTTTTTGACAAAATCACATGCTTCTATTTATAAGATGACAGTACTTTTCCTAAATTGATGACTGATTGATGAGAAATGATTAAAAGTTGAAATTTAGATTTACAACATTCAGCATATCGCAATTCAGATCTCCTATGAAAATTATAAAGTAAGGTATTGGACGGCAGAGTTTGGAAACTTATCAAACATTTTCTTAATTACAAATACAATACTAATATGGATTTGATCTATACAAAATCAATTAACTTAGTCTGAAATATTCCCAAAATTGGAAATAACTAACATACATAAGGCCTAGCTTAAAAATAAATAATATTAAGCTGATAATAATAATGCATAAGTCAGATAATGAAATAATTGAATTCTAAATAGAGATTCGAAAATAATACGAACAAAAAAACTGGGTGTGGTATAAAAATTGAATAAATAATGCAATTAAAATTTTTACAATTGTACATTGTCAAACTTACAAATTTTGTTAATTTATTTAACATTGTTTTTTCAGTGTTACTAGAACCTTAAATGTTAACATAACAACAGTTTTAACATAACTGAACTGTGTCATTCTTCCCAACACAAGTACTTTACCATGACGTATCAAAATGTATCTACAACTCCGTTGAAATTTCTTCATCAGCTTACACTCTCTTTTATCCCCATTCCAATCATGTTTACTCCAAGAATCAAACATGTTCATTTGCCTAACACATAAGTATTTACCGATTTGTAAAACAGTCATCCAAAACAGTATAGCTCCGACATCTCCCATCAGTGTAGCTGCCTTAATAAAATCATGTATGCCAGTCCAATATCGAATAAACAAAACATTAATAATGACAGGTTGTGCTATGAATATGTAATGAAATTCTGTTACAAATGGGCCAATAAAGCACATTGCATTTTCGTGCAAGATTTGAAACGCTCTGTAGTATACCCGTAGGTTTTTTGGATTCCGGAAAGAACAATCAGTGACATATTCGCATTTTGCTCTAATTTTAAATTCCTTCGTTAAAATTACAGTTAAAATGAATAAATACCCTAGTATAAAAGATGCCAGAGCAATTATCGCAGTCACATAAACAAACATCAAATATCCATGAAACACTGCTGTTGCTACTCCTATTGGAAAATAACGGTAATATTGATTTGGCACAAGCTGACCCAGAAACAAACACCCGCATGGGTCATATAGTGCAAATAAAAATACACAGAATGCTACAAAATACCA
>JAQIXW010005231.1:0-10657 GCA_034700685.1 Willowsia buskii | reverse complement strand
GTTCTCTCCACTTGTGAAAGCATTCAATCAATCTTGCAGAGTTGCGGTGCATGAATACAAACCTAATTAGAAAAAAATCATTTGCTTTAGTAAAAATCTTTAGTTCTCGTTGATTGTAAACTTTACAAATTGTTTTGATGATTTTTGTACACGTAAAGCCCTATGGAATAGCAAACGAATCCACGGATATTTTTTGCAATTTGATTAGCATCCTGTGCTGGCGTCTCAAAGAATGCCAACAGTGTGATGATATCATTGACGGTGAGAATGGCGATAATTAAAACTGATGTAATACTTGCAAAGCTTCGTGCCCTAGAAAGTTTAAAAAATGCATATAGTGCTAAAGTACCTTTTTTCGGAAGTCAGTCTATTAAACTGCTTACCTGAAAGTAGCTGCTATCAAGCTACCATTAAATAAACCTGATACAGGAACAATTCCAATGATTCTCCCGAAACAAAGTAAGATTCGTAAACAACTGTACATATCATCTTTGAGATTATATTGCCTCTCGGGAGGATCATAGAAATGTGTCAATCCATCCATCAAATTTTTAGGTTTCACTTTAGCAGTAGGATTGTCGTGAACATAAAAAAGGTTATGAATTTTTTTCTGCATTGCCTTCTCCGGTGAATTGTGCAATTAAACTATTGCTTTTATTAATTTGCAAAAATTCTTTGTTTTAGCTCTCGCTTTTCACTAACGTCACATGGACAGTCCTGTGAATCGAATGACTGTAATCGGGAATACTAAACTTTTGCATTGTCGTCGATTTGTTTATAGCCCAGTGCAGTGTTTTACAACTACCTATTTGATTATTCTTTATAATATTTCCCTTCTTTTAGATGGAACAATGGAGTCAAAGCCAGTTATCTTTACTCCTTTTCGAGTCGAGTTTTCTCGTACAAAAGATAGAAAGTTTCCTCGACAAAACTGGAACAAAGACGACAAAAGACTTGTTGAAAGAACGTCTAAAAATTGCCCAAATTAGTATTTCTTCACATCTGGTAACCGTTGTCTCTTTACTTCAAGAACATGAGCTTAATTTTCTCCATTTCAACAGAACACAACAAATTCACAGCTTATTCGTAAACAAGAAGTACAAGTACATCCATCTTGACTCTAAAATTGTGGGGAAAAATCAGAATTTATACGAACCGCATCGAAAAGTAATTCACATGCAACAAAATGATGGAATTGTAAATGTTTGCAATTCAATTATTACTTAGCTGTATTGTAAAGAAATCTCACAATTTTATGTACAATAATATAAGAAATACCTATGTAAGATTGGTCAAAGCTTTTAGTTCTCACTAAATTGTCTTGTCATCACATGAGACGTAAAGAATGCTTTTGCGTTCTAAAGTTATTCACATGTTTGTTGAACTTGCATTTCTTTTTTGCAATTAAAGCAAAAAAAACCATTTTTAGGATTTCCTTAGACGTTTTCACAACATTTGATATTCTTCTCATTCATACTAATACATTTGAAACGTCATATTGCATCACTTAGTATAAGACCTTTTTCTAAAATAACAATAGTTTCAAGACATGCAACATGCAAACTGAATGGAATAATATAAGTTATTCAGAATAAAATTCTTTAATAATAGTATGTTTATTTGAAACTGCGACTTTACTTGACAGTTGAAAATGTAACAACATTGACTTTCATTATATGTATATTGATATGTACATGATAGCATTATGTTATTCAATATTCATAGTAAATACCTTTTAGAAATTATTTTTTGCAAACCGTGTTTGTAGCCTTCATAGGCTCAGACTTATCGTCATCGTGTTGTTCACTTTTCACTTCAATGAGCAACAACATTGCCCTTGTGTACCACTGGTGCTTGAAAGTGTTGAGTGATTAGCTGGCGGCCCTGATGCTACCCCCTGAAGCAATACGATTTCAAAAGTGAAAATGACACTGATAATACTTAAAATGAATGGCTTCGTGACAACAAAGCAGCCAAGTCCTGTCAAGCCAATTTGAGGCCCAGCCGTTATTCTTTTGTCAACGCGTGCAATCTGTCAAAAATGGAAGTTATCGAGTGAATAGACTTTTGACTTGACACGTGGAAGTTATTTTTCAATTTCATAACCAACAGCTGGTGAAAGTGAATTTAGATACAAGTATCATATACCTCTCCTTTGTAGTATTCAATTGGACAGTAAGCCAAAACTTTTCGAATTTGATGAGCGTATTGGTTTATCCTTGCCACACAAATTGACACAAGGTAGATACGTATAGCCATGTGGAGAAAACTCCATGGGCCATAAATCATTTGGACTGGACTTGTCACCAAAATATCGGGTGAAAGTCCTATCAGCAACTAAAAAACGCCAAAAAGACACACAACTTGAAAGTGTCTGCTTTTACTTTCCAGGGCATGACAAAATTTTATGAGCAAGTAATGAAATATTATGTTAATGTATTTACCTGTATACAAATGTAATAAATGTTCACAGCATACGAGCCAAATACCAAATGGGAGAAGAAATTTTCGAGATTACTTAGTAAGTCATAAAGTTGCTTGTGGTCACTGACTACTTGCATCCAAGCGGTTTTATCTAAAACAAATAATTTGCTTACACCTTTTTTCAATCTTGAACAATTGTTTTTCTTTGTTCAGTTTATGCAGCACCTACTTAATACTTTGGTACTCTTAGAAAGCTCCAAGCCATCTTTGGAGAGCTCCTTGCTTACTGGTACCGCTAGATTCTCATTGCTCAGCTCATACAAAGTTTTAAACTTAAAGTACATGGCTCGTCCAAAAACTGCCAATAATACGTCCAAGTAATTCCATGTGTATAGCATCCATTTGTGTTGCACAAAGGCAAGTATGGCAAAGAATTCATTGTAGCCGAGAATTGTCGCCCAATGGCTGTTCGACCTCCAATAGTACGTTTCCAATGTAGATTGATTCTGATGACGAATATTTTTGTATTTATTGTCAGCATCTTTAACATAAACAAATTAAACATTTTTCAAAAGCTGTAAATTATGATAGCGTAGAAATGCAGTTAACTTTTTCATGTTTTACCACTCATGTAGTCAAGCTCTTTGAAGTACTCCAAATGCAGCACAGCATTTTCCAGGATGCACGACGTTAGAATCAAAACACATATTATAATGCTATCTCGCCGAAGCGTTTTATCCTCAATTGAGTAAAATATACCGGAAGAAGTTTTGGACCATGATTTGAAAAGGTCTAGAAACTTTCCAGCTCCAAAAAGGAAGGTCATATAACTGAAAATTTAGAAAGAATTTTATTTCATTATTTTTCAACGTACATTAAGGATTCATTAATTTGTGCATTAGTAATATACACACATTATCCATCCCCAGAACTGCTGAGCAGTTTTATGAATTGACTGAGAAATCTGCAAGGCATTCCGCTTTGTAGTTCGTACCCATTGAATCAAAGATAGTATTAGGTTAATAGTTAGAATAGCCGTGATTAGGAATGAAGTGACCGCTGCGAAGCTTTTTCTCCTGTTTAGGACAAAAATAATTAATCATAATTCCATTGCTTAAGCTCCTGTTTTCTTATTTTCTTTCTTATGACATTGGAAATACTGTATAGAGTTAAACATACTTAAAAGACAGCTTTGTGAATGAGTGCTTGAAAACTCCCGACAGAGGGATTACACCCAAAATTCGACCAACAATTAAGATCTCCCGGATCGATCTGAATAAATCATTAGATGGTTCCTCTTGAGACTGCCTTAGGACAACCTGAAATGCGTCAAAATTCAAAGTGCCGTCGTCTTTGGAAGTAGGAAATGTGCGTCGAAAGTCGTATGCGATTTGGTCCATGTGAATAATTTAGTTTTTGACAGCACTTGAAAAAAACTTAATGATTCTTCAAATATGATTAACGTAGCCGTGTGATTAATTATAGTATACTTATATAATTATATTAGCTCATTACTTATTCAGACCAGCTAGTACACCACAAAAAGTGCTTTCTTTGCGCAAAATTTCAAGTGCAATGTCAGTGTCAAATCACAATACTATGAGTGGGCATTTTCAAGTATCGACGGAATTGATTAGTCTTACGTATGACTATATTACTATACAACACTTCAAAGGGCAAATTCAATTCATCTTCAAGTCCTCACGGGTTGAATAAAATTAATAGTATGCCATGTTATTTTCCTTTTAAACCTGTTTACGAAAGATTTGTCTTCACCTTTTGTTGTATATTAAATAAATTACATGAATTCTGTTTTCTTTGTATTGTATCATTATTAGACTGTCATGTCATATTATTTTATTGTCGAACAAATATTGATTAAATTGTTTAAAAAACAAGCATCATTTACACCTACACTACATAAGCACATATATTCTTTGTATAGTAATCAGTGTCATTCCCTTAGCTTTAGTAAACGTTACATGATAAGATAATCACATTTTCCTTTATACTTTTTGTAGACTTGCGTCAAAAGTAATTTTTTCTACGGATAGGCTTTGTTGTAGAGTGCACGCTTTTATTATTTGCCAATTATTGATAGCTTACTCTACTGTTGGCCATTAATAAGCCAGTAATGATTGATGTATTGACAAAAGAAATAATTTTCTCCAACGAGCTAACGGCTTATCAAAAAGGGTGTGTGGCTCCTTTCAAACTTAAATTAATGTAGCTTATGTACAGAGTAAATAAGGGACAAGTATAAGTATACCCTCGGACTATAACCGGACACAAAATAGTATCCTTGAAACTTGCAATACTGAAGCTATACACTGGCCGTATTTTCAAGGAAATCTTTTATTCGCCAAATCATGATGTACTCCATAAAACTTTAATTTTTAATCTCTCAAATTTCAGGGTTATATATGTGCATATATGATGGATACATATTAATAAGCAACTTTAAATGATTTAACAGTTGATTCCAGTAACAGAGGAAGGAGCGCCTTGAAGAAGCACTATTTCAAAAGTAAACACCACACTGATAATCTTCAAGATGAATGGCTTTGTAACAACAAAGCACCCAAGGCCAGTAAATCCTATTTCTGGTCCGGTAGTGACCTTCTTATCCAATCTAGCTATCTGCAAATTATGTAATGGCGAAATTTTATTGATCAGTATAGAAAACAACTTATGCAATCGTTTCAATTATTTGGTTTAAAAAATTTAATACTTCGGCATTGTACTGGTCGATAGGACATTCCTGTAACACGGTTCGAATTTGATGCGCATACGAATTTACTCTTGCGGCACAAATAGAAACTACATATATTCGTACAATAATATGCAGGAAGGACCATGGCGCGTATACTGAATGCACTAAACTCTTTGTGGAGATGTCTAGCGTTAATCCGTCAAGCAGCTTGATAACGCAATATACATTGTAAATTCATTTCAAAGAGAAACCTTCAAATTAAAGTTAATTGCGATTACCTGAACGCAGATGTAAAATATGTTCACAGCATACGATCCAAAGATAAGAGGAGAAAAGAAATTTTCCATCTCCTGAAGCAGATCACAAAGTCGCTTGTGATCGAGCGCAAGTTGGGTCCAAGAATTTCCCCCTATGTTAATATAAATTCGATTTTTTAGTAGTTCTTCGATATGGAAAATTTTAAAGGTTTTGCATAGTAAAACAATATTACCTATTTTCCCACTTTTTGTCATGCTGTAACCCCTTTTCAACGGCTTTGCTAAATGCTCATTTGTCAATTTATACAACATCTTAAATTTGAAATAGATGGCTCGAGAAAACAAAGCAATCATAATGTCCATGTAGTTGCATCCATAGAGCATGCACTTGTGTTGAATAAAAGCAACCACTGATAAAACCTCATGGAATCCTAGAATTTTCGACCAATGATCGTGTGATCGTCGGTAGTATGTTTCGAAGGCATTCCTTCCAAGAGTCGAGTTTGGGAACCTCGAACCTATAAATTCGTTTAACATCACTTTCTTCCATGCAATTTGTACACTCAAGGCAGTAAATATGCTAGAGGATTTTGAACAACCGTACCACTAATGTCATCTAAAGCTGGAATGTACTCCAGATTCAAAATAGCATTTTCCAAAATGGCCGATGTTAGAACAAATAGGGTTATCAAGATACCATCTCGTCTCAGATGGCGGTCGTGTACTCCATAATAAATTTTAGTTTTAGCCCAGTAATAAAACAACCCTAGAAATCTCTTTCCACGCACAAGGAAGTTTAGGTAGCTATGCAAGGTTAGAAAAGAAAGTTATCATTGCACTGTTAATATGGATTGTTAGAAATTGGTAACTTACATTAACCATGCCCAGAAGAATTGAATTGATGCCCGGACCGACTTTGCAATTTCAAATGCGTTCCGCTTTGGCTGTCGAATAGTTTCGATTGCTCCCAAAATAAAATTTAGTGTTAATACAGCCAGTATGCTAACTGATATAATAGCTGCTGGACTTTTCGGGCTGCATTAAAAGCAACAAATATTATATGTACATCTATACAGCTAGTTTAATTGATTATGCGTTCAAATATGTTATGATAATGTTTGAAATTACTAAAAGTACAACTGCGTGTACGATTTTCCAAAAACCCCAGTATATGGAATGATTCCAAGGAAGCGACCAATAATCAGGAAAAATTTCAAACTTTTAAATAAATCCTCGGGCTGTTCCATTTCCTGGTTTCCCAAAACCACATGGAATGCTTCATATTTAAATGCCCCGAGCTCAATCGGATTTTTAGATTTTGTGTGGGACATTGGTTTTCCTTTCGATTTACTGTGTTTTGTTGATACTTCGATTTCCTTTGGTACAACGGCAGTTACCGTTGTCCTTTTCGCAGATACTTTAACAGGCGCTTCCTTGACCTTCCAAAGAAAAAGAGAACTGACCTGCATTTTTTCTCTTGGTATAATAGCTGATAGTTTGATAAATGCTCAAATGCAACCTTTTCGGTTGCTGAATTAAGTATGATGAAATTACTTTTTGACCAATTTCCTTTAAAGCTGGAGACAATACCATCTGTCCTTCAACTGAAGGTAGCACATTAATCATGTCTCTCGCAAAAAGTAGCTCTAGTGCAACCGAGCCTGCCCTTTAATAGCCTTTTTAATTCTAGTCCATACTATTTTTACAAATATGAAAAGTTAACGAGAATGAAATGAAAATAGAAAGAAGCTTCTGAACCAAGCCACTCCTTAAAAATCATTCAACATGACAAACTAAATTGATACTTTCGGAGTACATATATTCTAAATAAACAGTTTTACGAGTGTTGGACACCTGTTTGTATTTAATGATTTTGTAACAATCTTTAAATATCATATTATGTTGTCTACCTTAAAATCATAGTGGCAGGTTGTCAGTCAAATAAATATCTGATTGAACAACAAAAGCGCACTTTGCACTTTACCTTTTCCAATTTGCGAATAGGTACTCATCCTTAAAAATGGTACTCTGGCAAGCAATACTTTTTTAAACACACACAAGTGAAAGCCAAATTATTATTTTTGAGTCTTTCAGGTTCAACTTCAACATTTGAAATGTTGGGTAAATGACAGACTTATGGAAGTAAAGAAGTATTAATGCTGCAGCAATTATTATATGATTTTATTTATTGCTATAAGCATAAATAATTGTATATGAATTTATAACAGGTAATAGACACAATTACGTGTAGATTCTGAACGAATGAAAAGATTAGTTATGAGCATCGTTATGTGTGGGTAAAAAAACTGGGAAATCGGAATTTAAACAAAGGCGAATTCTTCAACAAGTGTTTGGAGTTGGAGTGGGGGTGGAGTTGGTGGGAACACACTGGAGCAAAACAATCTCGAAAGTAAATATCACGCTGAGCATACTCAGAATAAAGGGCTTTGTTACAGTGAAACATCCTAGCCCCGTTAGTCCAATATCGGGTCCTGCAGTGACTCTTTTGTCGACTCGAGAAATCTGTATTAAAGCATACAACTGTCATACATAAATGTGCTTTTACATAACAATGAGTGAATAAATTTTTCCTAGTTTTGTAACCTCTGTTGTGTAGTGTTCTACCGGGCATTCTTGCAAAATATTTCGCACTTTGTGAGCATAAACGTTTACTCGAGCACAGCATATTGACACAATGAAAGCCCTCATGATGAGATGAAGAAAAGACCACGGGGCGTAGATGGAGTGAACAATGCTATGATTTGTAATTTCGTTTGTAAGGCCATCAAGCAACTAAAAAATGTGCAATAATCATTTTACTTCAATCAGACAACTAGATTATTCATACTCTTCTGAATCAGAAAAGTCAAATTGTGCTTACTTGTAGGCAAATGTAGAACATGTTGATAGCATAAGAGGCAAAGACAACAGGAGAAAGGAAACTTTCTATTACTTCTAGTAATCTACAGAGATTTTGATGGTCTTTGACAACTTGCACCCAGGCGGATCGGTCTATATTAAAAATAAAATTACTGTGTTTTTCTATAATATACCAGATAGGCTATCTTACAATCCCAATTATTAGCACATTTACCATTACAAATACCCATTGTTGAATTATTCAGTCTCAATTCTTCTGGCCCCAACAGCTTCTTTTCTGCTTCCTCCTGTAAAGCTTTGAATCTAAAATACAAGGCCCTTCCGAAAACAGCAAGAACAATGTCCATGTAGTTCCAAGAGTACAGAATCCACTTATGCTGAATGAAACCGAGCACCGCCAGGAACCAATGATACCCGAGTACACTTGCCCATTGATAATGAGCTCGGTAGTAATATACTTCCAGATCGGTCATGTTAGCGGGTTCTTTTTTAAACTTTTCTCCTGGGGAATCAAAAGCAATAATTATTAAGTTTAAAGTTCACTACTTTTTATGATTATATGAATGTATCAATATAGCAAATGCTGACCACTGATGGAATCAAGCCCTCTAAAAAATTCCAAATGAAGCACAGAATTTTCGAGCACAGCAGAAGTGAGTATAACACCAGTGATCAGAAATGTATCCCGTCGAAGGGTTGCGTCTTTTCGGGAGTATGAAATATTAATGGAGCTCCACACATGAAAGATTTTTAGAAAGTTTTCGCCTTGCCAGAAGAACTTGATATATCTGTATGGCCAACATAATATGCATATTACATTTGTATTTAAAAAGCACGAGTTGAACATTGCATTAGTTCGAACCAAGTGATTAGCGAATATATAAATAAGAATACTAAATTATTACATCAAACATCCCCACACATAGTACAGTGTGGATCGAATGGATTCCGCAATTTCCAGTGCATTTCGTTTATTTGCGTGTATAGATGTAACGCAACCAATCATTGCGTTGAAAATCAAAACGGCAGTTATTACATAACTTATAGCAGCAGATATACTTCGTCTCCTGTAACCAATAAAAATATTTTCCATCAAGGACTCTCCAATCTGTATTTGATTTTCGGATATGAACCTATTTTTTAAGTAATAAATTCTTACCTGAATACAAGATCCCTCCATGAACTGCCAAAAATCCCAGAGAAAGGCAAAACTCCAATCAACTTGCCAATAATTAGAAAGCATTTTATGCTTTTGAAAAAATGATTGTCTTCTTCTTCATCTTTAGGAAAGGTTACAGGGGAGTCATAGATGTTCACCTTCGAATCACCTTCTCTGTCAACTTTACTTATGTAAAAGGGCGCTTTACTGTAATTGTTGTAGTGAGACTTTGCCTTGTTAGGTATTGATCTGATTTCCCCATAATTTGCGGATTGTTCCATAATCATAACGTGAGAATTAACAGGGTACTTTGGGGTAATCATACTTATTAACAAATTTAACTAATCACTTTAATGTCGTTATTTCGTATTGTTTAATCTTTATTGATAGTTGCCCTTTTAATAAGTTTACAGATTGTATTTACTTTTGTTGGCAGGAAGCCACTGCCACAGTTTTATGCTTGACCTTTTCTTGATATTTGCACAAGTGGAGAAAAGCTTCAAATGATAAAAGCATCTTCGTAAATGATATTTGTGTCTGCGGGTGGGAAGCTTTGAAAGCTTATGCTTTTTATTTGCTAAAAGTAAAACATATACTACGAGACAACTAAACTCGTGCTTTCACTTTGAGTGACAATTTACTTTTAGTACAAGACATATTATCTTCTTCCCCTATCTTCGCATTTCTTAGAGCCCAGTGAAAGGAAAGTTATGTATTTTTGCGACGATTTTCATGATGATGTTTTTTATAGCGTTCTTGTTATTTCCCTTTGTTTTCGCTGATATTACCAAAACCAAGATACCTACTCAGATTGGTTCAGTACGGATAAAATATCTAAAAAGCCTTTCTTTGCGATTATGTTACATAAAGTAACAAAAATATAATCGTCACGCCACTAGCATCTGGTGAATTAACCAATCGTTTTGTTGTTTACTAGATTTTTCACCTCATCGTTTAAATATATACATATTACAAACAAATATATGTAATTGCATGAAAAAGTGACAAACAGTTTAATAATTCAAGAAGGATGCCATGTGAGGAGGGGGATTATCATTTGTTTGGTTTAGAAATAAGTATAATAAACTTTTTGGCATGCGGTGTTATTAAGCCGGAGTTCATAACAATACATGAATACAACAACACCAACTCGCGGAAAAACAACCTCGAGAAAAAGTCTCATTGTCAAGTAAATTCATAAATCGTTATCAATTACATGGCGCC
>JAQIXW010005230.1:0-10657 GCA_034700685.1 Willowsia buskii | reverse complement strand
TGCCTAATCCAATTCTCTACCATGGAGGTATAATCATCGTAAATATTGTTTGGGTTGAAAATTAGAATCTTGATTTTCCTCTGGGTTGACGGTGGCCACACTTTTGAACCCGGCTCAGAATATAGATAAGCCAGATCTGTAGATTTGGATGAAAGGTGATACCAAAATGGACTTAAAGTGGCAACTTCTAAGTTGAGATATTGCTTTTGTAAGAGTAACGATATTTGCAGTTCACAATGCCAAGGTTTGCTGTTTGAGGAAATTTTGAATGCGTCAAGTCTCACGCAAGTGTCGTACGATTTGTGTTTTCTGGGTTGTCTTGTGAGAAGGAGTGTATTGCTTGTTGTTGGGCATGGCATAAGGATTTCGTGTGAGTTTATTTTTGCTTTGAATATTGTTCCGTTTGTGTTTGTTGAGCTGTAAGAGTTTACAGGGAGCCAGAGAATGCTGCCGTTGTAGTATAAATAGTGTTTCGAAATTGGCAGATCGGCAAAAGGGAAATAGACAGGTGTAGAATGCCGCAATACAATGGGATAGTTTGGAAGAAGGATGTTGGAATTTTGGAAGTTGTCTACGATTACATTACATGTTCCTTGAGATTTTCTAAGAATGTGAAAGATTTTGCTTAAATTAACTGTGATGTCGGACACTTTGTGAGGTGGAGTACTAGAATTTTTCAATCGGCGTTTTAGAAGTAGTGGATATTCACCAACAAAATTTCTCGATGTGTTAATATTTTTAGGAGCAAGTTTTAAGGGGAAATATTCTTGTGGATATTGGGAGGAAAAGGTAAATTTGACAATTGCAAATAAAATTAGCAATTTTGTCATATTCGCTGATTTGGTTAATACTAAGCGTTATAAGTAAGTGCTGCTTTTACTACTATTGCGATCGGTTAAAATTTTTAATGTAAGAAGGTTTCTAACTCAAGCAATTATATTTTTAGTATGTTACCTACACTCAATTGCTTTCTCTTTTAAGCCTTTTGTTATGTTGCTTGCAAAAGACTGAAAATTTTTCAGTTTGGAATAATGTTACGGTAGGATACAATATTTTTATTTGTCCACACTAAACACCAACCTTTTTAAAATATTTTTCCATTCTAAGAAAAACGAGATGCTCCAACAAATACAGAAACTTTATTGATCTGGGTTTGATAACTATGTAGTAGTTTGCACGTGGATCACGTTTGCAGACAAGAATTCTGTTAATCTAACTAATTGTAAGTATATTTTAGCATCGGTTTTTATTCTACCATAAATTCGTTACATATTCTGATAAAAACACAATTAGTGATATTGTTTTAATATTGATTGTTTTACCAATATCATTTTTTTCTTGGTTGCTAGCTCAAGTTTCAAAAAATGGGTAGATCGGGTAGCACTTAATTTAATACATGCAATCTAACTGTAAAATTTCATCTTCTGGATGTTGCTATAGTCAAATTACTAATTATTGTTTTTGTAAAAACGTACATTTAGGGAAAAAATATAGATATAGATAGATAGGTTTATTTTGGAAATCTTATAACCAATAAAAATTTAAGGTAAAATTTTAAAAACTGATAGTTAAATGAGTAATAAGTTGATTGGAGGAGAAGGTTGAGTAAAAATGCATAAAATGTTTTGATGCGGATCATTATGTATCATTTATGAAATTTTGATATGAGTTAGCGACCTTGAAATAATTTGCTGGACGTTGACAGTTTGCAATTGTGGTGGTCAGTCTCTGCACAAGTTTGCAAAAGCAATATGCAGAATTATGGCATAAATCAGCTTTGGAACGAGGCCTTCGTCAAATACTTGTATCAATGCACAATAATTTGTTTATTGTTTAAAATTCACGCACCAACATTAAAATATTTTGTGCCTGCATGATAAACATTAGCCACTATACCCAGATGATAAGATACTGTAAACCCGTTAGGAATTCACCAATGTCCATTTATGCTGGCGCCTTAGAAGCAGTATCAGAACTTGCTGGTGCACCGGTTGCTAAAAAAATAAAATAGATTTTAAACTTCTTAAAGAAAACTATTAAAAAATATAAATAATAATTTATCAAACAAAATATTTTTTATATTTCTTACGAGCGCCCTTCTTCATTGCAGCAGACATGTCAGTCACTGCAGACATCAGTTTATCCAAACCTGGCTCAGGTTCAGGGGCTGGGGAACATTCGCTTAAAGCGATAACCCCAAAAGTGACAATGAGAAGAAGGACAAACTTCATGGTTGATGTTTCCGAGCTGGAGAATAAGTTTAAAAGTTTTTTAAGCTGTTATTTGATGTGAATGTGGTTATGACCAGACTTTGAAGCTTTATATATTTAATATTTCGGAAAAATTTACATGAAATCGTCTGACCACAGGCAACAAAGAAATTATTAACATAAATCACTATCGTGTTACACGAGAAATTCCATTTGTCAAAATTTATTAAAATTTGCAGTTCATTTGTGAGGTTCATGAATCTTTTTCAATTTCACAATCGACACGCATCTTTTTACACGCCAATATTGTAATAAAAAAGACGAATAAAAAAATGCCTTTGTTCGTATCCAACCACCAAATATATTTAATTTTTTTTGTCAAAATTTAGATATGCAATCTGATATGCTTTACGCAATGAAAATACTAAAGAGTAATAGAAATCGATTTTAATTTAATACAAAAATCAACTTAAACTTTTGAATAGAATTTTCATGTAATCGTGTATGCTATCAATTTAGGCAATTTTCCTATGCATTTTCCCCTGTCATTCCACTCATTCATTTTTTAAAGATATACTTTGCAGAAGAGGTTTTTCTAGACATAATGGCACCATAAAGTCATGTCATGGCTATAGTCATGAACACCGTTTTTCGAATGCATTCAAACTTACCTACAAAAAATCAATTATTTTCTAATCTGATCTGTCATTGCTAAGCTTGCTTGGTTGCATATGCATGAAATGCAATTAAAATTAATTATAACGCTATCTCCATTTTAAAATATGAAGTGCAAAGAGTAATGGACATTTTGTAAAAAATCATTTCATTATTATGTGATCATTGCACTGCATTCTAATAATGTGAGATTGTCACGCAATTCAGAGTGTGGTGGAAGCACGGATATTTTCATGTAACTGTATTGCACTTTTTAATTTGTTCAAGTTTATTTTTAATGTTATTTTTGCGCTAAATTTATATCTAGCAGGTAATATTCTAGGGTTTAATTACGTTATTAAAGTAAAATATTTAGAAAAAATAAATGTTTTCACTATATTAAATATGTTGATCATGATATTTTATTTCAAATATTAATCAAGTCAAAATAAATAAGAAAATTTCAGCTATTTAAATCACAGTACAACTTAAAATCCATTAATTCATAACCAAAATACATTTTTACATATAATCAAATTAAACTGTTAAATCTTGGTTTTGTCTAAATTGTATTTACATTTTAGTACATAAACTAAATTTTGATATGCGCACATATGGAAACTTTGTATTATCAGAAATATAGCGTCACTAATCAGATCTGTTAAAAATTATGAGGTACAAGTAGTAATTGCCTATTGTCTACCAAATAATAAATAGTTAATACTTACTACACGTTTTAAACTTTTAGAAATTACAAGTCTAGCCTTTAAATGCTTTTTAAGCTTGGCTGCTAGTTCATCTTCTAATACTCTTCTTCAATCTTTTGAATGAACATCAAAAAATTTACTTTACTATTTTTCAGGTCATACGATATCTCTACTCTAATAAATTCCATTAGTCTCTAAAGTTCCCATTTTTAACAGGTACAACATTTATATTTAAACTAATGTTGGCTGATTTAATAATATTTGTAAGTTTGCTATAATGACTACTCATTTTGCCTGTAAAAGACGTCTAATTTTGACTACACTTGACAACATTTTGCAGCTGTCCGTATTTCATCTTCTCAATATTTTTTTGACGATTCCACTCAAATATTTGGCTTTTAGAAACCCAATTTTTTCTTGATTAATTATTGATTAATTCAAGATTTTTCCTGAAACTTCAAATTAGTAAAACACCCGAAACTCATTACTCAAGTACGCATACACCACCGAATTTGCACAATTTGTCAGTAGTCCCAACACCTGAAAAACTGGCAGTAATGATGACAACTGGCCATTCTCAAAATCACCAGAATACTTGATGATTGCAGCGGACACATAAAGTGGCAACCAGCAGACGCCAAACATTAATGCCAACCTTCCCAAAACCATTACGATTCTTATGCGTCGTTGTCTGTGAATAGGTCGAACTCGAGGTTGATATCGAGACAGTGTGCATTCATTCCGGCTTGACCAGATCGTTCCAAGAAACAGTGTAATCAAAGCTAGAGGAAGTAGATAGCGCCATATGAAATTTTGAAGGAGAAAGCTATGCACATTGCCCCAAATTGCGCAGTATTCAAGGTCGTCCGTCTTGTCCCAATTTAGAGAAAATGTCAGTGGCCAAGAAAGATGAAGAATGAAAGAAACGACCCAAATAAAAATTATGATTCCGATTGCCTCATTTTTGGAAATTCCACGACGATTATCCTCTCTTGGGCTAATGATTGCCAGACATCTGGGAACAAAAATATTAAGAGATCAATTTCAAAGATTATTTTTTATAATAATTTCATTTTTAAACTAATAATTATTTACTTTTCCGCCGATAGTGCCACAATCGAGTAGACACTTGCGCACATTGAGACATTTTGAATGTAATTCAAAATTTTGCAAATAATATCGTTCATCATCCATGCTATATGAAATAAAGAAAATATCAGTTTATTATGAAAAATTAAATATGAATTTAGCAAAAACAGGAAACCTGAGGCGTTCTTACGTTTGATTGTCGACGTGATCAAGTTGGCAGGGAAGGTTGAGAAAGCAACGAGGAAATCTGCAAGAGCCAAGCTGAGGATCAGAGTATGTGTCACGTTGCCCCTTAAAAGCGAGTTGAAAGCTAGGCTTAAAATCACTGCAATGTTGGCAACAATTCCGAATAGGAAGAGAAGCAAAAGACCGAGAGATAAGAGGAGAATGGAAACTGATGGATGGAGATAGCAACTGGACTGGTCAATGATTTCAAACAGTTTATTAAGTAAGGTGTTCACTGGAGGATTTATTTCTTCTAAATTTGGAACTGCCATCATGAAATTTTTTTCTATCTTACATATTTTATAGAAAATATGACTTAACGACTAATTAACAATTACTGAATCCTCCTTCTAGATAGTTTTAATATTTAAATATTCATATAAGTTCAATTTAGAAAAGAAATGTAGACGAGCTCTTCTCCAACGAATGTAAAATATCCGACTGAAATAAAATATTCGGTTAATCCTACTTTTTGCACCCTCTCATGAATATGACGCGGTTGCTAAAATTTGCAAAGGGAATCGTCACATGAAATAAGGTTACTCTATCATCCTACCTGGTTTTTACCTTAAAATATACCTGATCCAATGTGAAAGCCATTGCTGTCCTAATGACCAGACTATAGATAACATGGATTTCCTGGGATATATCATATTCGATTTTCTAGAATGGTAGAAGCACATTTCCTGCGCGTGTCAACTCAATTACTGGATGTGGTAGAACCCCGAATTAGATTATGAACACACCATCTGATGCCGGACACGTGAATGGCAATTGGAACAATGTGACTTTTCGTGTAACTACGCCTCCATGTCATTTAAGAGGCTCATATTTTAAAAATGTGTTCAATCGGTTTAAAAATATTTGAATTTTAGTTTAAATAATTCCAAAATATTGAAGTTTCGATTTACAATTATCAACGATTGAAGAAGAGCTTGGAGAATGTTTTATGTCAACAAACGAGTCACAGTATGCATAAAAATCTTTATATTTATTATATTATATAATATTAGAGCACATAGACTTAAGCATAGAATAGAAGAGCCCAAATGTCACCTTAAATAAGCTTCTAACTTTTCTGCTGAAGCCTTATCTCGGTTGGTCTATTTGACTGAGGTAATATAAGGTCATGAAATTAAATTAGCGCTTCCACTGATTCTGAGTTGGGTCGAGTTAAATCCGGAGCTTCACCAATTAGATTTGAAATGCCATAGTAATTAATTTTGTATGACTCACTTTTTACCTGAGAAGCAATCGATATTTTGGAAGGCGTTGGATAAAGTATTCTATATTTTATGCTGGTAAACTGTTCTTTCCTCAGTTTAGAATAAAAGTGGAAGAATATTATGAAGTTTGAAGAGCTGCTAGATAAAAAGACTTCAACACAATAATGCTGAATGAAGAGAAAGTCGGAAAACGGGGCATCTTAGGACAAGTGGAGGCTGCAAGAAGTGAAAGTTGAAGAAGAAAGCTGCTAGGAAAGTATAGTATAGGTTTATATGTACTACATTCATACCTGCAGCTTTGATCAACAAGTGTGAGAATGTATTCATTATATATGGATTTCACTATAACGAGCGACGATACTACTTTTCCCTTTTTTGCGTGCGTATATACTTGCTACACTCAAGTCAGCGGTCGTTTCTACTCACAGCATAGAGGAGTAGAATGAATAACGTTTCTGGAAAAAGAGAAAGCAGAGATAAGAAATAGGCCTAGCATGAAATGGTAAGGCCGCCGAGAGAAACTACACAGAAGTGAAAGTAGATCAGGGAAAAAGCAGAGGAGAGGGTAGCTTGCATATGTTTTTATTTACAAAAGCAGGAACAGTATTGCCCCAAAATCCAGATTGGTGTATTGCGGGTTTGAATTGGGGGAATTCAATATTCCATATCTTTAGCATTAACGGCCATACAAAACTAGGATGACATACCAAAGCAATCCGAAACTAGTCTCCGTCAGACACTTTCTCCTAAATCTCACATTGCCCGAAATTTGCGTAAAGCGGTGAGAGACAGTTTGTTTTGCAGGCCACATTTCATATTGCATTGATGGTTGTTTCTTTCACGAGACAATTTTCCCTACTGCTATATCGGATGGGGCAACTTGCGACTTGACTTTCTCTCAAACTTCCAATCGTTGTACCAGTAGCTTGAATGGCATAATTCTCCTTCTAGTTTTTATCGCGCAACAGGTATACATATCTGCTGTATTTACAGTTGTGTATGCCATCACCAAACGTTTTAATGGGATACCGAAAAATGAGAGATGGAAATAATGTGGATATACACATTTTCTACAAATTCAGAAACCCTCATAATTTTCCCTACTTTATTATATACAGTTTCGGGCAATGAGAAACTGGAGAAAGTTCTACAAATGAATCTTATTAACCTTACGGGAATTTATGTTGGTCCGATACCTACCAGGACTTCTACAAATTCACAGGTGATGACGAATTCGCATAGAAAAATTGTTTTTAAACAACAATATTCTTAAAATGTCAACGACGTTGAAAATGAATATTTGCTGTCCGAAGAATTTCTTTGGATTTAGAGGCTTTCAAGCCGTCAATAATTTGTTTTCCTTTCGTGAAAAAAGACTTTTATTTTACAGGATACTGGCAATTAATATGTGTGATTGAAGAGGGGAAGTATGTAAAAATTATAATATAAACAGAGGAAATCTTGGTGAAAGATGCTGACAAAAACCAAGTTGCTATCAAGGTGGTACAAAGAGAGCAGAAAGGAAATGATTATTAGAGTGAACAAAGACAAAAGACTAGATATCATCGTTTTTATTTGTAATCTAGATTCTTTTGGGGCTCTTCAGTTTATCTGATTTATTTTTCGAAAAGAATGAATTCAATATATATTTCGGACCAACATTTTAGATTCCGCAAATATTTATAGTTTACAGTACATTATATGAGTTTTGTTTTATAATCGGATAATTTACAAAATATAAAATGTTGGCCAATTGAAAACAAGAAATCAGCCAATTTCTTTTGTCCTAATAAGTTGAAATGTACATAAAAGACGGCTAAATATATGTGTGAAAAAAGTCGTGCATATGCTTTTAAAAAGAACTTGCTGATTACAGGTTTAGTCTACCGGTAAAATGTTTGTATGCTTTAGAAAGCATACACTGTTTTTTATGCATTTCAGTATGCTCTTCCCACCAATTATATTTTGGTTTCTCTCTAATAATAAGAAAGAAATCGACAGTTCGAAAAGCTTTCATCAAAACCACCTCCAACTTAAATTAATTTTAGGTTTTCTATTTTCAAATGTTTTCATTCCAGAAATTTTAAAACACGTAATTTCAGCATTGTTTAGGGAGCCATTTCATCACAGATTCATTCATCAAATATTGTTGGTACTGTAGCCACATAAAATTGGTGTCAAACCCAATAGCAAACCACACGGGCAGGCTAGAAAGCAAAAAGCGAATAAAATCTGGTGGGGGAAATTGTAACAATACTTGCATAAGGTTATGCAGCTATGATATTTGCTATCACATGTCAGGTGTTTCTTTCCATAATAAAATGCATGCATACACAAGACTTTTTGCTCAAATGAATATTTATGAGTTTGTGATACCGGGATTTCAAGAGGAAAATCAAGCTACAGTAATTGTTCGCCAAAACACGAAATATTTTATTGAAATATCATAGGTAACGTTTTAATTTTTGTATATATTTTAAAATCATGTAATTTAGTGAATAAAATAAGTTACGAATAATATATATGTGCGATTAAGCCTATATACAGTAAACTGCTATAAAAGCAGAGCACACTTTAGATTCACCTCTTACAAAAAAAAGAGAATGTATATCATTTTCGATCCTGTGCTGCTACCTTTCTTTCTTCTGTTTCGCCTTTAGCTATGACATTTAAGCTCAGTGAAGTACTTCTCAAGAAAATTGGTAGAATGTCCAATGAGCTATTTATTACTGCTGTAAAAGTAAGAGTGAACAGGATCTCCAAAAATCAGAACTTTTCTTACCCATGTTAACTTGCTACCTGTCCTTTCCTCACCATGTATTTAAGTAAAGCATACCGAGGATAGGATTGGTAGCTATTTAACATGGGTAGGAAAAGTTCTGATTTTTGGAGATCCTGTTCACTCTTACGTTCACAGCTGTAGTACAAGATTGTAAGGAATTACATATTTTCTTAGTTTTTCGTATACATATTTTTCCAACAAAGCGATACATCATGTACGTACATAAGCTACGATGATACTTCAAAATGTTCTATATCGTTATTTCAGCAAATGTCTTAAAAAGTTGCCTATATTATATTCAAAGAGAAAGCAACATATTTCAGTATATATAACAGTCAAAATCTGAGACATAGAACACTACAAATTTTTACTAGTAGATTGAAGTGTTTTGTTTTGATAGAAAGATATTAAGCTTTCTCTATCAACAACAGTTACATATTGTTTACCGAATTTATAGGAAACTGACGTCTTTAGAATAGAACAACAAAACACTTGTCTATTGTCGAGTAGCAGATACCTAACTAAATATGTCAATGGGCTTTTGTCGGAATTTTTTTTTGCAAATTCCAACGAGCATCTTTGCTTTCTTCTTCTTTTTTCTCTTGCACAGAATGTTTTTTTCATGATAGCCATAATAGAATTCCGAGTTTGCCTGGATGTATTTATATCATTTGTAATGAATGAATAATATGGATATTATTATTTATGTATATATATTTTTTTACTGGCATTCAGGTAAATACGCACAAATATTTTCTAAGAAGCTCTACTTCTCTTTTCTCCATCGAAACTACATTCGGTATATACATTCTAATAATTAGGTAACCTCAGTCATTCATATTTCGTCAGTGTAACTTAAATAATTTCTGTCAACTTCTACTCTTCTTGTCACTCATTCATTACCTTCAGATAAGTATCCAATTCTTATATAATTATTTAAGAAAACCAATATTTATTTAAGATAATTTAAAACCTGCTAGTATGTAATTAACAATTACCCTTAATTATTTCCATCATTCAGGCCTGTAGACAAGGTCAGTCTCCAAATATTCCTAATCATTCAACAGGCACACCATTCACAGGTAAAATATACGGATTCAATTAATTATATATTTGCTACTTTTAGCACAAAGCGTGACTCATTCAGCCAATAAGGAAGGACTACGCTTGGACGTTACCCCTTAAAAGCGAGTTGAAAGCTAGGCTTAAAATCACTGCAATGTTGGAAACAATTCCGAATAGAAAGAGAAGCAAAAGACCGAGAGATAAGAGGAGAATGGAAACTGATGGGTGGAGATAGCAACTGGACTGGTCAATGATTTCAAACAGTTTGTTAACTAAAGTGTCCACTGGAGGATTTATTTCTTCTAAATTTGGAACTGCCATCATGAAATATTTTTTTTTATCTTACATATTATGTAGAAAATATGATTAAACAACTTATTAACGATTACTGAAACCTGCTTCAAGATAGTTTTAATATTTAAATATTCATTTAAGTTCAATTAAAAAAAGAAATGTGGACGAGCTCTTCTCCAACGAAAGTAAAATATCCGACTGAAATAGCATTTTCGATTAATCCTACCTTTTGCACCCTCTCAGGAAGATGACATCATTGCTAAAATTTGCAAAGGGGATCGTCGCATGAAATAAGCTTACTATATCATCCTACCTGGTTTGAAATTTGAAAAAAAGCTTGGTACAATATGTAAGCCATTGCTGTTTTAATGACCAGACTATAGATAACATGGATTTCCTGGGATA
>JAQIXW010005229.1:0-10657 GCA_034700685.1 Willowsia buskii | reverse complement strand
GAATTTATGAATTATTTGACATTTTCCATTGAATTATCATTGTAAATTGAATAAAAAACATGAATATCATTTTCATTGCTTATATTGTATTTTTGGCTGTCATTTAGTTCTTTTTGTGCCACACACATTGTTTCTTGAATTGTCTAACTTTCTGGTTTGCGTATTTCTTAAAACTCCATTTTTCAATCTCAAGATGGGTAAGAAATATTTAATTTGCAGTTCATTTCCTAGAAATTAATATTTCTGAAAAAAAGGTGACGATGTTACTTGAATTATTTGAACCGTTATTGGATACAACTCTTGGTTCCTATTGCGGCCGTATTTAATTGTGTATTGGATCAATTGGTCGACATTTTTTGCATATCATAGCCAAGATTGGAGGTGGGCTGCGTATCACCGTGTCAACTGGCACGTGTCAAAAATACAAAATTGAAATGTTACTCGGTATGACAGATATTGAGACCTTAAAAAATGTGAACTTTGTCTTTTGTCACTGTTGTTAGCAGCAGGGAATGACATTGTTGCTGTGGGGTGAAGATAGCTCTGTTTGGGTTGAATGAGACGTGGATGGGCAACTCATGATGGACACTTACATTGTCACATTCGCAATAGCTCTGTAGGACAACAAACGTTTACACCGATTATGGTCATACAACTAGGTACATTTATTGTTAAATATATAATGCGAGAGATTATCGTATGACTAGTTTTACTCGCATGCCTAATATGATTGCATAAGAAAATATTTCGTTTCTTGTTTCGTTCAAGTGAACGATGGTGGTGCATTAACAAACAGCTCAAATTTTTCCAATGAACTGGACTAGAGTATGACACAGCGCAAGCGGATGGGCGCATATAGAGCATAATCTACAGATAAAAACAATCACTACCTTTCTTTTTATCTATTCGACTGCTCACATTTTTACACCACATAAATTTTCAGTGGATGCATTTACTTATAACTAGACTATTTCAAATGCACGACTGCTGTAATCTATTGTAAATCACATCATCTTCTGCGGGAGGATGATGACTGACATTGAGAGCAAGTCTTGTTTAATTTCAGCTCTCTGATCTCCACGGCTTCTGAGTACAGAGAGTAGTCACGATTTTATTATGTCGAAAAACCAACAGAAGCAAGTGGAAACGCTCGTCGGAGAAAGAGTGAGTATAATGATGTTACAATGCACATAATCTGATATTAAAGATATTTCTACTACATTATGCACTTTTATGTGGTCATGTAACACAATACACATTATTTTATACCAGTTCATGATTTTTTCTCTCTATAGAGGAATTGGATACCACAACGGGACAGGAACAAGCTGGTGTAAGCAAAATAATAAATGATTTGAACAAAGGAAACATGAAGGGATGCTCATGTACCTGTCCTTATCCACTTATAATGAGATGCTAATGAGAAACAAATGCTCGTTCATGTCTTTCAATATATCAAATAAGAAAGCTTTATTAGCAGTAGAAAAAAATATATTGATGCACCTCCACTGACTGAGCAGGCATGCAGGTATCCAAAATCCGTGCATACCCACATCATCATACATCCATGTAAAGTTTACCACACTGACATTTTTTGTCTCTCCCTTTCTTCATTTTTTCGATATAATCAACTACATTTTTATAGTTTATCAGTGTCACTATCTGTGAAAAAATCTGGTCATCATGATGTGTGAATCTTGCAATTGTTTTTCATGTTTGCTTGTTGTTGTTACTGCATGCAGACTAATAGCAAATTGTCAACTGACGGGTGACTTGATAGCAGTGAGTTCTTTTTCTTCTGTTGTGTCAACCAGATTCTTTTTTTTGTGCAGCATTACAGCAAGCTTGAATTTAATCATTTGTAATTGTTCCCTTTATTTTCTATATTGAAAAAATATGGTACATCATTATTAAATGGTCCCGCACTTATTACCGCTCACCTTATTGCATGCAAGAATTGTGAAACAGCCTTTTAACCTTGATGAACTTTACAGGAGAGGTTTTGTATACAAAAAGAATAGCTGGATGATCAGGTTTAAAGAGCTGGTTAGCATTTCTACGCGTCCATTTTACGAATGTTTTGAAAGACGAAGAAAACTCGTGAAAGAATAGGAGAATGCCAAAACCTTTTTCATGGAGATTATCTTTTCACATTTTTGCATGTGTACTGTGCGCATCTCTAAATAGATGGAATGAAAGGGGCGGTGATGAATATGCTACATTTTATGTCTATGAGTGTTATTATGATTATTATTACAATCATTATTAGAAAGCTCGTATATTTCAGAGAGAAGTTTGAGTTTTTCATTGTGGATTTAATTTCATTGTATATCTTCAGCAAAAATGTGCAGGTGAGTTTTTTCTTCTTCTTCTTTGACTGGAAAGAGTAGCAG
Source organism: Willowsia buskii (assembly GCA_034700685.1). Taxonomy (NCBI): domain Eukaryota; kingdom Metazoa; phylum Arthropoda; class Collembola; order Entomobryomorpha; family Entomobryidae; genus Willowsia; species Willowsia buskii. The sequence continues at coordinate 8,264 of JAQIXW010005229.1, read as the reverse complement.
CAGCAGCGGTAGATTTACAAAAGAGGAGGATTCATACCTATTAATTATGAGCTACGGCGTGGTGTAGTGATGGTGGTTGCGGTGATGAGAATGAGGGTTGCTAGATGATAGGGTCAGGAGCAGCCGCAGTTTCAGCAGCTTTTTAGAAATGATCCAACACAGCTTTACAAATGGAGAAGACGCATTTGTGAAAGTAAAAGAGACTTTTGATTTCTTATTTTGTAGTTTTGAAAGTTACAACTATTTTGCCTCTTCCTTTGACCTTCATTCTTGTTCAGCTGGATGATTCAGTGCATACCTTACAAATATTGCAACTTATTGTCAGCTTTACGTTTACGTTCTTTCTCATAAATAATTTTCTACCGATAGTCATTGACTTCATCATATCAGAACCACAGAAACATAAAAATAACAATTTCAGGATAAATCAATTCCATGAAGCGTGTAAACTTTTAAGTTCCGAAATATTTTCGTTAGGGCATGTTTCATTGTTGTGCGGCCAGCATCTCACAAAAGATACCTATAATCATTATTTTTGACATCTGAACAACTCTTTTACATGTGCACATATTATATGGGTAAACCATATACTCCCGTCTCATAAGAATTGTCAATTTTTCAATTAAATCCAAGTGCTAAACGTTTTATCAGCTGAACTGCGTTACAACACAAAATAGTAGTGGCATATCGAACAAAAATTATCTATTTACTTCTTAAGGAGACGTAGAGAGAGAAATGAGATGAACCATGAATGGAAAGAAACACGTTTTCCATGTCCTTTGACAAAGAAAAATTACCGCATTCCTAAGAGCACTCTTCCGTGCGCTAATACGCTGAATATTAATAATAACAATAATAAAACGAATAGTATAATATGCATATTATCTAACAAATTCGTGCAAAAAACCTCTTGTCAGCCGTATTGCTGTTTGGTTTGGCAGACGTAGTGGTGGTAGTGAGGTCGAGTCAACTTACGCGAGGTATTCAATATTTCAAATACTTTGATAATAGCAAAACTACTATTATGCCCATAATCTCCTCTTCTTTCCACATTACACGATTAAATGATTACACACAAGCATTTTTCGAACGGATTGTGTGTATGTGCGCGCACATACAAACAATTTACCTTTTAAGAGTGAGTTTTGCAGGTTCATCAGGTTTGCAAGTCTAAGGCATGAAGGAAACAACCAGCCGCATAGTGGAAAAAATAAAAGAATGTTACATCACACAAAGCGAACTTGTGTGTAATGTAACGTTAAACTTAACCTTACCTGATGATGATAATGATGAGGATATTGTGTCAAAGAAATTCCAACAGACTACACTTTACCCCTTTTTGTCATAGTATACATGCATAATTGCAAACTAGTTGTACAGGGAAGTACGTGCTTACTAATTCATAGGACATTCACAAAAGGGAAAATAATTGATGATGATTATCACCTCGACACAGTCACAGTCCCTTTTCTTTCTCTGTGACTTACAAGTGTGATTCACATTTTTGGGGAAATCATTATTATTGTGTCTGTGAAATTATTACCAAACATTTAAGACTGCTCCTTGTCATCATTCTAATGACAAATGGAGACTGAGGTTCATGTCACCGGATCTAGTTGCTGGGTTGGGGTAGAGTTTTTAAGATTCTTGAGTTGTAAGTTGTTAGTTCTTGTTGTTCTGCTTGTTAATATTGATGATTGTTATGCAAAAGATGAGGGTTATTATGATGAGGGGAATCCGTTCTGGCAGTGAGACCTGATGTATTGTAAACATGCATACCAAACACACTTTAAACTCCAATTTGCACGTGAGAGCAAGAAAAAAAATGGTAGGTTGTTGTAGAGGTGAAACATTCAAAATAATTGTGTATGAAGTACATCGTTTTTAACTGACCATTGTCATTAATATCACCTCTTATTAAACAAAAATGCACATGAATCAGTCTGTCTAATACGACATCATCGCAAAGGGAGAAGGGAAAAACAGAAGCCCATTGTTTTTTATGCTGCGAGTAGTTTAACTAGTTTTTAAAATATATTATATTGCTTTATTACTTGTTGAAATTGAAATTTATCATTGAAACAATTAGAATTTATCAACGGAGAAGCAGCGCTCTCATCAACCTTTCTAACGAACAGCCTTGTGTCACAATTAAACGATGTTTAGAGAAGCAATTCGAATACCCCACTAGTTTACTCTCAGGAAGCTGGTCCTCATTATCAGTATTATCATCAAAGCAATAAGAATTTTACTTTTTATTATCGTTATTATTAATTGACAATCATCTGAAAGCAATATACCGCCTAGTAGCAGAAATTTTTCTACCTACCTCCCCGTGCAGATTTTTCTGAAATCCGTGGTGGTAGCTGTAGATATAATATGCAGACACTCAGACACTGCGATCGCCACTATCTTCATCATCACTACCATTTTACAAAGTTACTTTTCTGCTGTTTTGGTGGTTTAAGCAACATGATCACACAAGAGACTCATTTTGCAAACTCATCATCATCATTGACAAGATCATCCCCTTTCTTTAATATCCTTCTCAAGATCATCGTCATCTGTATGGTTGTTTATATGTGTTGGCGAAAAAACTCGATTTCTGGCGGTAATACCGGCTTACACACAATTTTTTTTCTCTCGAATGAGTTGTGTAATAGTTAGCAAATGCACAGAAAAAAGTATAAGATCCAATCCATAGTGTAATCCATGCAATGAAATTTTTTAGTATGCATGTCGTATCACATAAAGGCTATTAGTTGTAATTTATTGGTGCATAGCACAATATAAAATTTACGAGTGAGCAAGCATTAAATGTGTTATTTTCCAATATGTGGGATTGCTGTATTAAATCATAAAAAAACGTTATAGCAGCATCATCATCATCATAATATTCATAATAATCTTAATAACCTTTCTGCGGTCACATTCCTAACGGCTTTCCGTTGATGATTAACAACAGTATTCTTTCTCTACGCTGCGTTCTCTATTCCGCCATTTTTTCGCTACTTGTCAATTTCTGCTGTTGCTACATAACCTCTACTGAGCTTCTATTTACTTACGCGCAATGAATTCTCTGGCCCTTTTCTCTTTATGTGACTCGCACAAAAAAAATGTTGCATAGAATGTTACTAAAATTGCGTTCTTGTCAATTTTAATGAGAAATGAATATAAACGGAAGAAGGTCTATGACCAGGCAGATAGGAAATGATTTGTTTTGGTTGGAACTTACCATTAGAGGCGTCAGCCTTTCAGCCAATACAAGTTGTCATGAAATACTTTGTATCAAAGAGAAAAAAAAGTTATTGGCTGATCTACGGTAATAAAATGTTGCCAGTTTTCGGATAGAAGTGGTTCAGTTTTCTTTTTCTCAGAATTATTTTGCAACTAGTTTATAGGTATTTTGGATTTTTTTAAAATCCAAATTTAACAAATTAGATTTGTCATTATGTTTCTATTGCTGTTTACTGTAATAGTATAACAATACAATTGTCCCTTTGATTTGCTGTCATTGTCATGTCCCCTAAAAAGACGCCACTTTGACGGGAGTGATTTAGTTGATCAGATATGCACTACTCTCGCAAAACATATACAATTTCACTCTCTTTCTCTTGTTATCTCCTTTTAACCAAATTCCACATGTACAAATACGTAAAGTTACGACTTTTTTCCACCTGAAGTGCATAGTTTGTTATTTGCCAAGCTCACATGTGTCCATTTTATTACTTACAACAGCTCCTCTTGTTCAACTTTGAATTTATGGTAATCCTGTTTTCCTATCATTTTGCACACATTATTTTTGATTATTGTCATTGTTTATGACTTTCCTTACGGCCATTTCATACTATGTTGAATATTATGTTGTAATTTGTGAGCATTGTTAGAGAAAGGAAACAATTATTATTATATATTTGTACGCTTCAAGCATTTTCCCCTATTGTTTTATCTACACTAGCTTTACGATCTCTCATTCTCTAGCTAGCCAAAGCATTCTAATAATATTTTCTGGCAAAAGAGGGCTGTTCTCGTAGTAACGCTAGCTGTTCGGCATTCCCACACCAAACATGGTTTTTTATTACGACTTTCCACATTTTTGCTAAAAGAGCGCCGAAAGAAACAAGATATGCATTAGGATATGTTTAGTACTTTGAATGACATGAACCAGTGTAAATGTTTGCATAGAGATTGTTCTCAATGAAAAATGACTTTGATGACAATTATATCATTGTATGAGGAAGAGCATTAATAGCACTTGTTTATTTATTTAGATAAAGTTGAAAAATTGATTAGAAATGGTTTTTTTAAAGTATACAATGATCCAACAATGTATGAATCAAGTACTCCAATGCCTATAAAACTTACTCCAAATACGTGTTCGTAATAAAATAGATACATTGTGTAAAAATTAAATGTTATTAAAGTGGACCTATTAAACAACATTTTTTTCAGTATGCATTTTTTATATGATCTTATGAATGCCTGTACCAAGAGTACCACTTACTTTCAGGTTACAGGATACATTATCTTTCTCCTTTTTTTCACTTGTAGCAATATAAATCGTATGTAGGAGCAGGCATAATAATCAGTACCTCTTCGGCTGATGATATGACTGCTCCTACTGCTGTGATGCAGTTTTGTACTACTATTTCTCCTTACTCCACATACTCATATAACCTCCAAAAACCTGTATTGACATTAATGGCTGATGACAGTGTGTGAGAGATGCAGTTTCAACCGAAGGAACATTTTGCAACTATATACACACCTTTCTAGAAATATATATGTGCTTTCCCATATAACCAGTTAGAAAAGAAGCGTTCTTATAATATGTACCAACAATTTGGTTTTTTAGCTGCATCAGTTGCATGCAAGGTTAGTTTTCAATGCATCATCGTATCATTCTCCTTTGCTGTGATACTGTGAATTTTTTAAAGCATCACTTTTAAATTTGCATAGATTAGCTTTACTTTTCTTCTCTTAAGAAAACTAAACTATAAAATTGGTTGCGTGCAGAAACTTCATGCGAAAAAGTTCAATACGTTAACCACTTGTCACTTGTTTATTTGCGAATATTGTAATATGCCAGTCAGTCAATAATAGTCAAGTGAAATTGTTATTAAAATGATGATAACATGACGATGATATAGGATGAAGCAAATCAGGAAAATGTGTACGTAATTTGATCTTCTTGAAACTTCTGCATTAATCAATATCAATAATAATACGAAAAACGATTGTAGAATGCAGTTTTTATCTACTTCTTAACTGCGCATGGCGTTTATAGAAGAATGCTGCAATGTGGAATGTACAGCGCAAAATGTTTATGGTTAACAGGCTCACAAATATTTTGATAGCTTGCATCCCATTACGTCAGTAATAGCACAATCAGTTAGGATCTGATGTGAGGACATGTCATTTTTGTTATGACCTCGATACTTTGATGCCTTATTTCTTTGGTATGTAAGAGCAGCAATGTTTTCAATAATGCGTAGCTCATTAGTCGTCATAGTCATCTTTTTAAAAATATTTGAAAATGTTTTATGAAGGTATTTGTATAAATGTGTATGCTAATTTTTAACTCGAAGGAGAAAATGATGAGAGCCATATCTAAAATGGTTATATAGGTGTGAGTCTAACAATTGAGGAAATTTCAGGAATAAATTTTCTCTCTCCCAAAATGTATTGATGACAACAACCATGACTATATATCGTCGTAGTTAATCGACAGGAATCGCCCGTTCTTTTCACTATAACGCCTGTATTGACTGAATGAGCATTAGATGAGTAGTTTGCTTAAAACGAGAAAAAATGAAGGTGTGTAACAAACATTCGCAACAATAGAATTGCTATTCTATGGACTCTCTCAATCTTCACCACATCTTCACGAGTCTTCTTCATCAGCTATTTTTGCATTCTCTGTACAAATCCAGGGGTTTACTACATTTAATATTGACAAGCACTTTTGCAAATTTGTGCCTTTCCTGTTATATCTTTTCTTTTCTTGCCTCTGCATTTTTGCCAGTTTGGTCACATGCAAAATAAGCGAAGGCGAAGAAAAAACGGGGAAGGACTGTGGCTTCTCACTTTACATGGTCAAGCGTTTTGACTGCATACCTTGCACTAAATGTTGCCACTCGTCAGATTGCATTGTTATGGGTAAAAAAACAGGTACACCATGTGCCTCTCTTCTCTTGCAAGGAATGTGCTGTGCTCTTCCTCCGTTCCACGAATGAGGTTTTCTGTGAGTGGACGTGCCCTATCCCACACAATAAACTTGCCATAACACACAAATATCCCATTATCACATCGGATTTTATTTTTTCGTGGAAGATATGCAAATAGACAAAAATTCTTTAGCTCTTTCTTAGCTGGGCTTCATCGTTTCATCTTGGTGATTAACTTAAGTCGCTCGGAAGAAAACACATCAGTTCATAATTTAATGTTACCATGCCAAGTACAGCTTAAAAATATGATTTATGCTTCAAAAAAATAAATGTAACTTCGATTCTTGGAAATTGTACCGGTTACTTGTACAATTATTCTTAAGCTTTGCTTACATAAAACTTTATTTAATAGCTTTATGCGACGGATAACAATGAGATGAGGGAAGTTGTTTTGTTTGTTGTTTTAGAGTGTTTAATAATAGTGTTTGCTTCCAGCAAGACCGTTTCTTGTGTTTCTATACAGAGCATAAAAATTGGAACGTAAAAGCATGCAAAAAATAAAATGTCATCTTTTGTCTCTTTCTCTCTGTTTGATTCCACCTTTTGTCACAGTGTAGTGTAATAATTGAAATATGAAACAAAGTTGTTTCAGGATTTAACAACCGGTCTTGATTTACGAGGTCTTTGATCAAATGCAATGATGATTTTTGTAACAGAAGTTTAAAAATACATGCACTCCAACATGCACCATTAGTATGTGTGCATGTTAAATTATTTATGCATGAAAATGAGGTGCAACAATGCTAGTACTATTGTGCACTCAATGAGAGTTGCATTTGAAATGCATGCGTACAAAAAAATCAAGAAAAGTGAACACAGCATGGCAAAAAATATAACTAGTCCCGCTTGTTCCGACTGAAGAATAATTTGATCAGGTGTTTCACCTTTAAAGATTGGATAGCAAAAAAATTAATATTGTCGGCATTTGCATATATGTGCCTAGTAACGAAGGACAAAAATAACTGCATCACTTCACTCTACATATATGATGCATTTTTGGCAATCATTCCGATCTCATGAATGTTAATGTTAGGCCATAGTAAAAGCTGTTACCAAGACTTTCAAAATTTGCTGCATTTATAGCTTTGCTCATATGCAGATGAGGTTAAGAGGTTGAAATCTAATACCCGCATTAGTAAGCTTACCACTATCAAACCATGGTTAAAGCTACCTTAAAATTAATAAAACAACAAGGAAAGTGGACTAGATTTTTGCTTGTTTATGGGCTACTCATTGTCAAGTTGAATGAGTGCTTGAGTGCAATGCAAGTGAAAAGTTTGTTAGATACGTAAATGATTGAATTCTGTCAGAATGGATCATGTGTGTAGTGTGTGCATGTCGGTTCAAAAGTTGGAATTGAATATTAAAAATGAAATCCTTTATGAGAAGCATAATAATATGCAAAACCCATTATTTTTAGAAGATGATTCTAGTTTCTTCCTATGGGCATTGATGGTACTGTGTCTGTCTAATAATAAGTTTCAGAATTTGAATTTAAAGTACATACTTGCCAATCTTCCCGATGATCAAAATAATATTTTCAGATTGAAGTTTTAGCAAAATATCCACTAGCAAATAAAATGGGTATATAACAGAATTACTTAATACTCGATTGAATTCGCTATTTACTCACTCCGTTTATATATTTGTCTTTGGAAAGAGTATAGCTATTTTCATTCCTTCCAAGTTTAAACGCTGCTTTAAATTCGTTTTTTGCATAATCAATTATTATCTAGCACCTGGTTCGTTGAGTTCGTTCTTCTTCTTCTAGTAATGTTATAGGAAAGACAATTATTCGTGTGAACAGGACCACCATGAACCTTCAAATTGCATGTTGTAATTGTAATTCTTGCACATTTTCTCCTAAACCTCATCTGATGTCCACCAAGTATTCTACGTAAGATATGTTCTGCATAATTGTCCTAGATATCAAAGTGAGTAACTGTAAAAGCAGATGAACAGCACATGACAAAATACCGTGATGTACCGAGTTTTTGCTTCTCATTGAAAATCTAAATTCAAGCCTTGCTAGTAAAA
>JAQIXW010005228.1:0-10658 GCA_034700685.1 Willowsia buskii | reverse complement strand
TGCCCGACACTACACACATACTGGAATATTTCAATGAAGGACGAGATGGATATTTTCCTGTGGACTGACATTTTCACCCATCCCAACAGCGATAACCTTTTGAAGCTATCTACACAAAAGTATACAGCATTCTGTATTGCTCAGTTTCCAAGCGTAACAGGTTTTCTAGTCAGCGAGACAATACAATTTAAATATTTAAGTTTGGATTACCCCAAAATCATCAAAGCATCCAACACATATTTATGGATACAATCGCCAAGTACATATTTCAAAATACTACCTTCGTGTTCATACCTTCATGAGAACGGGGAGTTGGCTGCTAAAACAGGTGAAAATTTTGTTGCTCTGATTTTGGATATGGATGTATTTGGAGTGCACTTCCTAAGTTTGTACAAGAACACATACGAAGACTATAAAGGATTTGAAAACGTACACATTCTTGAGTGGGAAAGTGACAAGCGTACGTATTTATCTTCAATTTCAGAACTTCATCTGCGTCAAAATTCAATTCGTGATTTAGCCAAATATGTCCAAAGATTTGAGTTCAGAAAAACCCACAATAAGGAATTCCTTTTTACAAGTGAATGCCCTTTGGAAATCATCAAGCAGAAAAACCCTGCTGTAGAACCAAATACGTTTGAGGTATGTGTTTTGAATATTATTTTGAACGAGTTCCAAAACTGCTCAGCGTGCGTGGATAGTGGCTGCCAATTTTCTTTGGAAAGTCAACACAACGTAGGATACCCAATCTTCTCTACCGCACATGGGCTCAAAACTGAGGGCGTTCGTTTTATTGTTTGGGAGGAACAAAATTACCAAAGAAACCAGCTATTCGACTTTTGGGTAATATTTTCACCATTCCAGTGGCCGGTTTGGCTAGCCCTGACATTTTCTATTGCATATGTTGTGTATGTTACTCAACTTTCCGGAGTGCTCCTTGATGTCAATCAGTTAATATTAGTAATTTTTTCTCCTTTGATCAGTCAAGGCGGAAATATCCGTGGTGTAGTTCGCAATAAAAACTTCCATTTAGTAGTAATTTGGTTGCTTTCTACTGTTTTCATTACGAATATGTACACGTTTGAAATTTTCTCTGCACTTGCGTTGCGTTTAAGCTCTGAATATATTCCAAATACGCTGAAAGAAGTTTTTAATTCAAGTGGCTTGGGTGTAATAATCGATGTAGACTTCACAGGACTATCTTGGTTCGGTAGAAGTGAAGGATTCAGAGATCTCTTGTACAATCAGACGTTCCCATACTACAGATATGCAGGATTAACTTATTTTAAAATAACGAGACAAACTTTACATGAAGATGGGGGCCTGCAAGAAATTGAGGAATGCAGTAGCGAAAATATTAGAAAGGCCCTACAGCAACGGAGTGGCGTTACTTCCGGTAGATTTGCATCAGTTCACAAATCCCCAATAAGAGAAATTCTTGGGGACGCACACCGTGCGCATGTCGAATTTTGGTGGAAGATGGCGGTGAGAATGGAAGGATACGCAATTATTAAGCGCAGTGTGCAGCCGTCATTTGAAAATATGTTGTTTTGGTCAACATCACCAGATTTTCTTACTCCTGTGTTCACGCGATACTTAGCTTACACTGTCGAATCTGGAATTTATGAATATAACTTCTTGCAGTATGACTTGCTGATACAATCGCAAATAAAAATTATCATTGAATTGATTACGGAGAATGGAAAGGAAAATATTGAATCTGAAGGTAAAAACTTTTCACGAGGAATGTTGCTAGAAAATGCGTTTCAAGATGGTGCTAGATATTTAGCTGGTGATGAGGGCTTAACGGCACTTAATGTTTCCAATTTCCGAGCAGTTTGGGTCTTATATATTCTTATGAGTGCAGTGGGCTTGGCTCGCTTTTTGTTAGAGTATGCATTCTAAGAACTATAAAAGAATGGTATGAAATATCTCTCACTTATAGAATGGATCTAAAAATATTGTTGTTAACCTGTTTAAAGCTGTCATTGCCCAAGTTTCTAAAAAAATCTGTTCTAACGACAATATACTGAAATCTACCTCAAATACGAACTACCTAACTTCATGACATATAAAAGTTTTTTAAATACGAATTTAAATTCATCTGTGGAGGTTTCATCTTTATGCTGCGGTTTTAATTTATTTGAAATGCTATAATATGACTTGAATGCAATTTTACCTCACTCTTCTCCATAATTCCGATTTTAGTTATGTTAACAATAAATGCAATATAAATTAGTTTATCGGTTATAAAAACGGCATTACCATGGTACACTAATGTTGTATTATAGATTAACGGGGTAAATGTTAATAGCCGGTAGGTTAATTACTGCTAATGTCAAAATATGACATTGCTAAGTAATAAGGTTATAAATTTGCATATATTTATATTAGATATTTATTGTAAATACTTGTAATAACTATATTATTTGTAATTGCTTTACAGTGTTCTTTAGACTGTGGACGTATAAGAAGTAACGACTTAAATTAAATTAAGTAAGGTTTCTGTATGTGCAGCATGGTTGCGAGTGCAGAAGTTCAAATATCTAAATTTATCATTTTTAATCCAAAGTCCAAATCGATATTTTAATCTGTCAGAGCAACTTTGCTTGCCACATCAGCTCCTTCCAACGACGAAGATTCTATTTCCTTGAGTTCGACTTCTCTCTCACGTGACCCCAAGTTATCCCCATCTTCTGTTGGCTTTGTCTGATTTATTTGAAAAATATTCGTCACGTCAGGTTCCTCGCGATCCACAGAAATGGTCATTTCACATTCTCTAGCATTTGAATCATCTTTCACATTTTCAACCTGTTCAATTAATGCAGAAGATTTCTTAGCCAATCTACTTGCAGGCTTTGCCATGAACTCAAATAAGAGACATATGAAGGCAATGAGAAATACGACCACTTGAAAGACCACAAAAGGGAGCATATCTTGAATTTGGATTTCGTCCCCAGGAACGGCCTTATTCGGATGCGGTTTTTCAAGTGATAATCCTCTAAGATACTTATCCGCAGCAATATTCCACTCATTCCATTTTTTACCAGTCCATTTTCGACAATTCTCTCATAAGTTTTAAACAATCACACACGATTCATCGTGTAAACCTCCCTATAGGATTCAGACCATTCAAACAATTCTGGCAAAACATAGCACTCTGCGTTTTCCTTGCCGAGTTCACTTTTAATATAAGTTTTCCAGAGTTGTGCCTGTGCTTCAAAATTAGAGTCTCTCACCATAGCACACTTTTGTGCAGCAAGATTTGCACACGCCAAAGTAGAGGAAGTTCCGTTAGGGATGCAGAAGCTGTCGTCAAGGACATCAAGCAGGCCTTTTTCTTCGAAAGTGTTGTAATATGCGTCGACTGGGCTTCTTGAATGATATGCTTCCCAAATTATTTTATATCCAAACATCAGCATTTCTCGCAAAGAATAAAATATTTTGGGCGGGTCAGGAATGACGAGAAGACTTAAAAATTCGTTTCCGTGTACGTTCCACACTAGCCATCCCTCCAGATTGAGAAGCAGAACAAGTTTTCCTCGTGAGATGTATTCGGCGGAAGATATTCCAACAAATTCCCCATAAACATCGATCAAGATGTGAGCATCGAAATGACGAAACTTCTTCCAGGATTCAGGAAAGGTAAAAGTCAGAACTGTGGCCAAACATATTCCCCAAACTTCCGAACTTAATGGACCCGTCCAGGTTGAAAACCGAATCCCAAATGTTGGTTGGGGCTGGGGATCCTTCTTGTCCATTACACAATATAACAGTTTTTGGACAATTAGCCCGTTGGACTGGAGGCCACTCAACCGATAGAACTGGGAAGATTGAGAATGAACATGGTCTTTAAAGTCGCAAGTGGTAATCAGATATTGACGGGTTTCCTTCGGACGTCCAGTTATCCATGTAGCTAGATCAGATCTATACAAAAGGTTAACGGTGATGTTGTGGTAGAATTGCAGAAGAATTGATGACATTAGGTCGTGGTTGCAATAGAAGAAAGTTCGCTTGTGAACAAAATCCCAGCACGCTAACTTATTGTAAGCGAACATTTGGAAATAGCTGGCATACCCGACGTTTTGGATGACATTGAGGTTTCTTTGGTTCCCAAGTCGAAACAGTTTGCGATGTAGCCCCACGGGATTCATGATTGATGCTATGAAGGATTCATCTGCACTTTTAGTGTAGGATTCTTGATTGCAATACCCATTGCATAGAATCATGTATTTTATGTTCAAATTTGCGCCAGTCTTGAAGGGAAAGAGAACCAGTTTTGTTGAAGGCCAGTTGATTTGTTTTGGAGGGAAATAGTTTTCTCCGACGACTTCATTTTCATAGAAATTTCGGTTTGTTATTGCGATGAATATTGTGGACGGCCGCATTCCAAACTTGACAAACTGGTCAACATTCCCCTTTTCGCTTTTGACGATGAAGAGAAAAGTTTGCCTGTGTTTAGAAGGGAAATTGTACTTCACATTGACGTTCGCATCCTGATTGAATACCATATAACGTGACAAATTTTTGGCAAAGTTGCAGTCCTTTAGGTCGAAGGAGACAAAAACGATGTCCTGAGTGCCTGAACCCAATGTCATAAGTATTTTCTGCAGAGTTCTCCTGAAAGCTGAGATTTCACAAGTACTTTCACAATTTGTGACTGCTGCCCAGAAAAAAAGGATAATCAGCAGAATGTGGGTATTCATGGTTTGTAGATCAAAGGATCAAAGAAGATGAAATTTTAAAATAAAACGGCCAAAAGAAGAATTATCGTGTCCTGAAACCTCTCTATAGTCAAAGTAGAAAATTTGTGTTGAAAAAAAGTTGATATGCCTTGCAGCAATGCGTAACGCTTTATTAGGCAATATGGCGAGCTAAGGCATCATTTTCTAATGTCAATGTTGATATAAAAGGAATTCTCATTTCCTGTCGTAAAATAGTTGCTTACGTAGCATGCGAATATGAAACCAAGCTGCTGCCTTTGAAAAAGACGATCAATATGCGCGTTATCTAGCTGACACGTGTTACGTGTTGCCATGAATAACTTGTGGTAAAGAAATACAAGGAGAATTGAAGGGCAAGGTAATATTCAAAAGTAATACGTATATTCGGATTTAAAACTCTATATTGTAAGTACTGTTGTTAGACAATGTTCCTTACATCTACCATTGCTATGCACATGTTAATTCAGCATAAGAAACGACACTTTCTCAAATTCAGAAATGCTTTCCCTGACACCGCTATATCCCAAGTTCTGGTGGAAATTGTGCTAATTTTGAGTTTCAAGGTCCCACGTCAAAAAAATTCAAACTAGTTATAGGAAAGTCTTAAGTCTTGAGTTGTTTTTTGAAATATTTTTAAAATAAAAAACTTGTCCCAAAATAAGAGAATATCAGAGAAAAAATATTTTTAATATTTAAAAGCTACACTTTGAAATTTGTTTGAAAGATAATTTCAGTCAGCCTTTATTTCAGGCTTTAGGTTCCATTTAATCAGAGGAGTTTCAGAGGGTTGAATTAGAGAGGGTTCGAAAAAAAAATTCCCGCAGTTTTTACACAATAAAGAAATTATGAAATTTCAAATAAATTTTTCTGAAAGTGCTTTCTCTTTTCCAAATAGTTTCCAGGCGACTTATAGCTACTGAATGTTATATTGTTTCCAAGGAGTCTGTATGCTTCAAAGAGAATATTTTTTAAATACTTCGCTTTGCTATTGCGACTGTAAGCTAACAGAAATGCTAACAAGTCCAAAATGTATGGAGCTTAAGAAAATTAACTTTCGAACAGAGCTATCAAAAATCAATTACACTAGTATTTCGTAAATAAGCCTTATCATTACTGTCCGACAAATAATTACGCCTGGCATTTACTGTTTTCGGTTGGAAGCAAGCGAGTAAGTTAAAATGATAAGAATAGAACTAACTATTTTCAAAACTGAAAGTAATTTAAAATTGATGACATAAAACCGACATAAATATAAATAAGCTTGCCATATTCATTTGAATTTTTAATGGAATTCGGGCACGAAAACTTTAAGCATAGTAAATATATATTGAATCAAATTTAAACGACTTTTTTCGAGGTCTAAATTTCCATAAAAATTAGCATCACTCATTTAAGTCAAAAAGTTTACTTTTGCGTTTATTCAATCATTTTAATTATACATTTTATAGCCGTATCTGTCACTTTTGCTTACTTTTTACAAATTTTAAGTATCATAATATTGCTCGTATTGCCCTACCGGACTAGAATTGGAGATAGTTATGGTTAGAATAGAATGGCTAGTTAATTTCGAACGCATTGCATTTTTTGAAGCACCTAGTACTTATTTCACGTAAATAGTTTATCACCATAAAACATACCTCATGACTGCATGTGCATGGCTCATTCTAAAGCTATGACAATTTAAGTTATCTGCAATTACATTTACTTGACTAGGTTTGATGACAATTCCAACAACATCTTAAATCGCTGATTTTGCAAAACTACTCTGTTCAATAATTTTTCCATTAATAGTCCATGATTCGAATACGAGTCACAGTTTTGATCGCTTTATGCTGTGTAGGATTATGCACATGCTCTAGCCACAAAACTAGCAGACTTACAAACAGTATGACTGCCTGTAAAACAACGATAGCAAGCACACTCTTAACTCCGATTTGGTCTCCTGGTACGAGCTTGTAGGGTTCATAGTCTTCAATTGACAATCCTTCGTAATACTTATAAGCCAACGAATTCCACTCTTCCCACTTGTTCACAAGTCCATTTTCAGCAATTCTCTGGTACGTTTCAAACAACCACTCTCGATTCATTGTATAAACCTCCCTGTACTGTAGCGATGCATCCAATGCCTCAGGCAAAATGTAACATTCCGCATGTTGATACCCAAGTTCGTTAACCAATGCATTTTTATAGCGCAGTACTTGTGCTTCAACGTGGTATTCCATTTTTATAAGGAAGTTTTGTGTTGATAAGTTCACATACTCAAAGAAAGTGAGGCGTTTATCGAGAGTATGAAAACTGCTGACCAGAATACTAAGCAGGTATTTCGTTTCGAAGACGGGATAATAATACTCAATGGGGTTTACCATTGTGTAACGATTCCAAACGATTTTATAACCAGCCATCAAAATTTCTCTCACAGTTGAAAACTCAATGGGTGAGTTCGGAATGGTAAGTAAACTTAAAATTCCATTTCCGTAATAGTTGCATACTATTATGCCTGTGAAGCAGAACAGTAATGTCAATTTGCCGTCGAAGAATTTGAATTTTGAATATGTCGCCCCAATAAATGTCCCACACACATTTATCAAAGTTGAAACATTAAATATCACAGATCTTCCAGACGACTCGATAACAGTAAACACGACGGTTGTTGCCAAAGTGATTCCCCATACTTCCAAGCTGAAGGGATTTGTCCATGTTAAAAAATTCACCCCTGGTGTATGGCTTTGAAGTTCTTTTTTATGGGAGCGACAATAAAACAGTTTTTGCTTTCTGTTTTCATTAAATTTTAGTCCCGAAAATCTCCAAAAGTAGTTGAAATACGAGTAGTGTTTCTCTCTGTATTCTACATGGTCAATGATAAATTGCGCATTTTCAAATGGGCGTTTGTTTTTCCATGCATCTGGGTCGCGTTGATCCATTAGACTTATGGATATATTGTGATAGAATTGCAGAAGAATAGATGACATTATCTGTTTGTTACAGTACCAAAAATCCGTCTGGAAAATTAAATCCCAACAAGCCAATTTGTTATTGGCGTATTTCTTAAAATAGTTAGCAGACCAGTCAAATATCATAGCGTCAACTTTTCTCATGTTTCCATGTCGAAAAAGAGTTCGATGCAGCACCACAGGATTGACAATTAAGTTAAGAAACTGTTTATCAAAATTGCCGGTGGTGGAATCCTCGTTGCAGAAACCATTACATATTACCGAATATCGTATTTTTATTTGTTGGTTTTGAATGGCAGGATAGAGAACCAATTTGGTTGCTGGCCAGCTTATTTCTTCCTGATAGAAAAACACGTAGCTGATGATTTTATATTTGTGCATAACATCAGTTGTAGCTGCTATAATTAGCGTAGAAACTTGCATTCCAATGTGTTCCAACCGGAGAATGTGGCCGTATTTGTTTTTTATAATGGTATGAAATGGTCGCCTATATTTAGGGACAATTACAAGTTTCACGCTGTTGCTTACACGGGAATTTATCACCACGGAAACTGCCGCATTCAAATGAAAATTGCAATCGGTAAAGTTGAATGAAACAAAGAATATTTCGTGATCCCAGGTTCCTAATAAGCCTAGCAATTTTAACAGAGTGGTTCTGAAAATAGGGATGCTGCAAACACTTTCGCAGTTTGCCTTTAATACTCCACAACACAGCAGCAGAGTCAGGAGATGGATCATCAATTTTAGCATGTCAAATCTGCTTAAGGTGAAAGTCCAATGCTAAGCTTTAATAGGAAGTGTAGAGGCAAAATAGTGGAGATTCAGAATCGTATATTGCACGTTATTAAGGCCAGTCATCATCGAAGAAAAAGTTCTTGATTATCAAGAAATTGAATTTTGAATAAAAATATTTTTAATGTCGTTCTTACTCAGCTTAAAATTAAATTTGGTCGCACAGTTGTTTTTTACCAATTTTACAACTATTTAATGTAAAGGAATCGTAGAAGGTTTTAAAATAATTTGGTTCACCTTTGCTCTGCTGGACTAATAGCAACAGAACTGACTGTTTTTGAAAAGTTCCAAATACTGCGCCTGTACAAATATTTAATGCGTTTATTAACTCGAACCGAATTTGCAATAATTTTTAAACTTAGCGATGGGACTTCAGTATATAAAGTTGACAAGTAAATTATAGTCTTTAATCAGAAACAACTTAAAAAATGGAATACGCGAATGGGAAAAATCTATAATCCCAAGGTATGCTGGAAATATATTTGTTTTTGTTGGAAATAAATAGACTTTAGAAAAGAGAATCTAAAAACTTAAATCAACTTTTAATGTCTAACTTCAATTGATAGAAACGTTTGGCTAGCATGGATTTTATTCCACTACTCTAATAAACTCTTGTAAGAATATATAGATTATAAAAGTATTGCAAGTGTTTTTATATTAATATATTTGTCAAAATTGGACGGTTAAGCAGGCACTCAATTGAATTTTAATCAAATATGTACATCGTTTGATTCAATATGGAAGAATTAGTATTTCTTGTAAGCATATTTTTATGCTTCTTGAGCAAGTGTAATAAACTTTCGAGGTGATTAAAAAGCTTAAACCGAAATCCTGCTGCTGGCTTAGAGCATCTTGTGTATATCATGCATTCTATAGCACATGATTGGGGTTTCTAGTTTCTACGGGTTTTAAGGTTGGTAATAATCACATAGAAAAGTTGAAGACCCTATCAACTTTTGTGTTAGAGAAACAATTGCTTTAGTTTAATTACAATAAAGACTTAAGCGTGAAATTTAGGCGTGAACAATATCCTACGTTAACAACAGAACAAGAGGAATTCTTAGAATTCCCGATTAGTGTCATGAAATGAGTGGTTACGTCTCAAATTTTGGATTGAGTGAGTGATATGACATATCCTTTTGACAGCTCATTTTAATATTCACCAAAAACGTGTTTTCCAAGTTTCATGCATCACTGCTTCACAAAATTGGAAGCTTAGGTTGTTTTTCGAGGATTCATTTATTATAAATTCTTTTCAAAACCTCTTGTTCTTGCATTACACATACATGAGAACCTTTTGGAACAATTTGGAATGCAATTACTCATAATAAAAAAATTTCGACGAAATTCTTTAACATTTTATTAATTTCATTTAAAGAAGAACAGTTTCTTGCAGAGGTTCCGAAATACTTTGATTTTGTATTTCAAATACAAAATACAAAATACTTTCCTCGAAAAAAAGTATTTCAAATACAAAATACAAAATACTTTTCTCAGAAAAAAGTATTTGAAATACAAAATACAAAATACTTTTTTCCAAAAAATGTATTTCAAATACAAAATACAAAATACTTTCCTCGAAAAAAAGTATTTCAAATACAAAATACAAAATACTTTTCTCAAAAATATGTATTTCAAATACAAAATACAAATACTTTTCAAAATACTTTTGATTTTTTAAAAACAGATGTGTTGGGGTGTAGAAAGGCAATGTGCTTATGATCTTCGTTCAGTTAGCGATAATTAAATGGAGATATCAATTTGTAGTGTCCTTTGCCCATTTTATATGGTCTGGATACGTAAGAATTGCTCATTTATTGATTGTTTTTGCAAAAAATATCTCAAAAATGCTTCTATAGTCTACTATGCATCACTCTTTTAACGTTTCTGTTTGTATTTTACAGTTTTTGCTACTTTTTTGGCAAAAGAAACAAAATTAAACAGAATCGACGCGTATTTTAAAGTATTTGGTAATTCAAAAAGTATTTGAAATACAAAATACTTTTCCCAAAATAATGTATTTGAAATACAAAATACAAAATACTTTTCCCAAAATAATGTATTTCAAATACAAAATACAAAATACTTTTCTCGAAAAAAAGTATTTCAAATACAAAATACAAAATACTTTTCTGGAAAAAAAGTATTTCAAATACTCAAATACAAAATACTCAAAAGTATTTGAAATACG
>JAQIXW010005227.1:0-10658 GCA_034700685.1 Willowsia buskii | reverse complement strand
AAATGGGCTTGGGGCTCCCAAAAAGATACAGCCAAGCATTAAATACAGCAATAACAATCCTGAGAAATCCTTCAGCATATGTGATAGCATATGTGTGTCAAATCATATGTGACCAACATGTGTGTATGTTGATTGGTGATCAGCAGGTTGATTCTGTATGACATAGGGGTTCGGACTTAAGTATTTTTTTGACTGGGGGCTTGATGGCCAACTTCTAGATTTTGTAGGCTGGAGGAAAAGGAGGGAGGATTTCGTGGGCTGGAGGTTGATTTTGCATCCTCCGCGCTAACTTGAAATGCTGTGCACTGATGAATTTCGCTTGATTCACTGAAAGCTGTGTATTTCGTGAAACCGAAATCCGTACTGCAATTGTCCATTATTTTGGTAAAAATCGGAACTGAAAAATTCGAATTTGTTTTGGCAGAAATACGAAATGGGTGAAAATCTTCAAAAAAGTTTAGGCTGAGAATTATCGGTGCTACAAATGCTAAAAAATGAGCCCACACATACCCTATGCTTCTGCTGCAAAACTTTTAGGTTCTAACGTTTTCTAATTGTTGCCGTCGGCAGTTAGTGCCTATCCCATTGCAAAAATCAGAATAAAAATGTGTAAAACAACCTGCCACAGATTTATAAGCCACAAACGACTTGTTCTGAAACGACGTGGATGTAATACCAGGTATGAAACTACCGTACGTGATGTCTCCACGCCATTAAACAGATAATTAATATTTGTGTGATTTAAAATGCATTGTGACCTTTTGACCCCTATATCTCGGGTCACAAAGGGTCAAAAGATCTGATATTCCTTTCAGGCCTTTGTATTGACCTTTGGTACCTGTGTACCAAATTTGGTGTCAATCCGTCAGGTAGTTTTCGAGAAATCGTGTTGACACACAGACAGACAGGAAAATAAAACCAATAACTACCCGTATAAATACATACGGTAGTTAATAAATTACTTTAACTACAAAGAAATAAACATGACAACTGCAGGATATATAATGCGAATTAGCGAATTTGGCTATATTAAGCCAATTGAAACAATAAAACACTTGTTCTCACGTTGCCCCATATCGTTAAATTGAGAAAACTATAAATTTGCAATTCCTTTAAGAGTCCCGATCATATGATATCTTACATGCCCTATGTTGACAATAAAATATTTGAGGGTTGCCGTTAACCGTTGTTGTCCAACAACGCTTATTAAAGCGGTAATAACTAAAACCCAGCAAAAATCAGAATTGAAAAATTCATATTCGTTAAGGCATGAGAGTACAAGGGTTGAAAAACCATTAAAACCGTTACATATATCAAAAACGTTTAAGTCAAAAAGGATCAGTGTCAAAAACGGCGAATAATGATATCACACATATCACATGTTTACAATACAAAATTCTGATGGTTATAACGGTATCTAGCGGCTGCCGTTGGCCGATTCTGTCCATCTCTTAACTCCTCCAAGTTCTTAACTCAATAGCTAACTAGGGTTCAGCCACTTCAACAAACTGTTTGTTGTTGTTATATTGAAGCAAAGGCAACAATAACAAAGACATATGATGGTAAAGAAACAGACCATACTACTCAGGCAGTTGGCTTCTCAGCATGTTATAATGTTTGGAGAGGGCTCGAATAATGCGAAGTTATATGATAAGGAATTTGTATTATAGGAACTTTCACCCGATCAGTTTTGTCATCATGTTGACTTTTATTACATTAGAAATTTTATTACCTTAATGTGACGAATGGTAGAGATCCTAAATATTGAATTATACATTGTATTATCATTGCTTGAAAATTACTCGATATTAATTCAAATTTTGATCATGTAAATCATCAGTAAATAACTAAATTATTTATCTTAAATTATTTATTCATGCTTTACAATTTCAACTTTAACACATTTAGATATTTTTCATCTATTTTTAAAATAACTGATTGCTTCGTAATGATTGTTATGAATTAATGATTTGCTAAAATCAATGAGAATAATAGCCCTTAATAATAAATTTTAGTGATGTTATTAAGCCAATGAGTTATTTAAGCCGTTAATTATGGTTATAATTAAAGTTTCTATACTTGGTTTTACCTTACTTGGATCTATTTGTGATTAGTCTTCTGAAAAATTTCCATTAAACGAGTGTATACAGCATTTTATCAATATCATAATTGTAAGTTTGTGATCATCATATGATCAAGCATTTATAATTTTTTAAATACTATTTATCGGACAATCCCGTGAACTGTATTCTTATTTGTGGTGGTGGTGACGTTTTTAATTGGTTTAGATCAGTATTTTCTAAGTACGCTGACAAGATTTTGGTTTTAACAACTGCAATATCTAAAGTAGTATTGTTTTCTCTTAATTATGACAACACGACAGATCAGCGTTGCCAGAATCTAAATGGATCTCCAACCTTGCATCAAAGCGGAAATCCTTCTTAGGTTGATCGAATCGGGAACTCTTGCAAACATGTTATGTTGCCAGTTAAATATACTTTAAGAAAAAAATTGCAAACATGTTATGCTGCCAACTAATTATATTTTAAGAATATCTGCAAACATGTTGTGCTGACAGCCAAATAGCTTTTAAAAAAAGAGGTGTAAACATGTTTTGTAGCCAGCTAAGTATATTTTAAGAAAAAATAGTAAACATGTTTTGATGCCAACTAATTATATTTTAAGAATATCTGCAAACATATTGTGCTGACAGCTAAATAGATTTTTAACAAAAGAGGTAAACATGTTTTGTAACCAGCTAAATATACTTTAGAAAAAAAATTGTAAACAAGCTGCAAGGTCAACATAACATTTTATGCGATGTTAGTAGTTTTTAGTAATAATTTAGATAAAAACATAATATATGTTATAATATGATAATATGATATAATACAGTATAATATCTTTGGTTTCTATGAGAACAAACATGCCAGAAGTTACGCGTTTTTCTGGGATTAAAAGGACGCCAGAAAATATTGTAATCGTAATTTAATTTGAAAAACCAATATTTATTATTATGCTTTTAAATAATTTGTTATTATGCTTTTAAATAATTTGTTATTATGCTGTTGCTATTATCATATAATTTGTTAAATGGTAATGTTAATTAAATATGTCTTTAAGTTTATTCCAAAATCAAAGTAGGGAAAAAATTCCATAAAAGTACGCAATGCATTTTTTGGGAAATTTAATATTTCTGTAAACGAAAAAAAAACCAAAATTTTTCCGAACAATTACAAAGCATATTGCATTTTTGCATATTACATAATATGCTGAAAAAAACTGTAATAAATTTTGATCAATAATCATTTATGCACAACAGACCAGTATTGCCATAAATTAAACTCTAAATCAATCTGAGTACCATATCCTAAAGTACTGATATTGACCACATGTTTTTTCCGGAGTTTCTAGCTCATAAGTATGATTCTACACAATGGTGAAAGACCAGATTGGAGAAATCTTGGTCCGTTCTTGGAAAATCCATGTGATCAAAATTGGGGAAATAAAAAGTCTAAATTGATGAAATAAAGGGTCAAATTGGGTAAATCAAAACACAAAATAAATAATGCGTTTCGAAAACACTTGTTCGGTATAACATTGAAAAATATGTTATCTTTGTCACAGTTTAAAATTTATCAAACTCAAGTACTAGCAGTACCGTACTGCTTTGGAGGCTAAAAATTTTAATTGAATCATTTGCGTAACGAAATCACTCTTATACAATAAATCTTTCATACAAGTAAAAATAATAATGCTTTTTATTACTCAGAGTTCGTTAATTTATGCAGTGAAAAGCATATACAAAGAATTCCTCGATTCAGACAACAGTTTCCTCAATGTGGATTGTTCAAACGGCTTTAGGTCGCTTTCGGTAAAATAAAAATTTCAGCAAAACGGTCTTACCAATTGACACATTTCCATTATAATTGTCATTAAAACAACCTTTGTGATATTAATAAGCCGTAAATTTCAGTTTGCTTGTAATTTACTTGATAGTTGTCAGTTTAAATATTTCATAAATTCAGCAAACTGTCTTATATGGATATTCATTAACGAACATGGAAAGTCAAAACTGATTCTGATGAATCCGGACACAGTCTCGGATTCCTATAAAAACTATTTTTTAATCCCCGTGGTTGTGACCCAAAATCCCCAAACCTTGGGAATATGAAGCATTTTTTAGACGATATGGTAAACCAAGGGTGCCAATAAGAGTGCTGTACAGCCAATTCCGATTAGTATGAGATTATCTATCGTGCTGGGTATGAGACATAAATGCCTGCTTAAACAATAATAAAAAATGCATTTGAACTGATTGACAAAATATTTCATGGGCAAAACGCAAGACAAAATTATAAATTATATTTATTGATTTAATAAAATATACTTAATTTTAACTGATTTAAATGTATTCAACTATTTAGTCAGGTAATGATTTCTTAAAATAATTATTTGTTATATTTCATTAATATTAGTTGTCTCAAAAACTTGATTCTTAAAAGTAATAACTTATCTTAGACACACGGGAAATATATTATAAATTTGATTCTACATATACAAATTCTGGCTTAATTTGTAAAATCTTATACAAGAGTAAAGATCTATTTTAATTAGCACGTTTTAATGGCATTTATGAGACCTACCTATCTTTAGTAAATATTCAAAACATTGGTATTGCACATTAATTATATCATCGACGCGCACGATTTTGCAATTTATCCGTAGCGCCTTAGTTATATTTAATATCATATCGGTAATAATTGCAAAAAACTTTGTACAACCTTTTACAATAGGGCAAGCTCTGTATGGTTTGGAATTTTTTTCGCTACTTCTGTGTGAACAGGGGACTTGAAGGACAACTTCTAGATTTTGGGGGCTGTGGGTTTCCTTCGGTACGAGTTGGGAGCTCGGGCTTATTTTCTGGATTCTTTAGGCTGATGGTGTATTTCTGTGTGAGTTGGGGCCAAATTAAGTATTTGTTCGGTCCAAATTTTACTCTATACACAGAGAGCAGCTTAAATAAAAAAGCCGCAATAACTAATATATAATTAATGTTCTTCCAAGCAATAATTTCTACGACACAGACCAATGTTGCAAGAATCAAAATTAGCACCAAACCGATAACCAAGGATAAAGTCCGTTTGAGGTTGATCAAATCAGGAACCCGGACATTTTTCTCAAGATCAATATACGTCTCACGATCCTGATTTGCTGTAGCATATTGAGCAAGATCAAACCACCACTCGTACAATCCAGATTCTCGTATACGTTCGTTTGTTTGAATCATCCAGTCTCGGTTTACTGTGTGTATTTGAAAGAATCTTATATACACGTCAACTTCTTCGAGCACATGAAAGCACTCAATATTATATTTCTTAGCTGTGCTTCTATATATTGGTAAATGCCATTTTCTAAAAACACCATTTTTATCCCAACACGACTTTTTCAATACCCAGTCTCTTAATTGAACCCTGGGTCCCTGTCCACACATTTCCGATATATTATTTTTGGAGCAAGGGTGCCACGACCCGAGCGTAAATCCGTTCGCGAAAAACTCTTTCATTGTTTCAAACGGTTTCATCTTCTCTTTCACAGTTACCATGCCAGTTATACTTGAACCATAAAGAAAAAAGAAAACCGCCGCCCCAACAACCAATACGAAATATATTTTAAAGTTCTCTTTTGAATTTGGGGTCTCAAGGAAAAATGACTCGAAAAAGGCCTTCACATTTACTTTGCCGTAAATCAACATTACGAATGCCGCACAGGTAGCCCAGCCAACAGCTAGCAATGTCCAGATTGACTCTGTAAATGGCACTACCCAAACATTGAAGTCAACAGAGCTTCCTGGGTTGTAACCGTCGCTGTAAACGCAATAGTACCAGGCTAATCCTGAGAAGAACCGAAAAGAAAGAGTGGAAATACACATTTTTCCATAATCTCTATTGGAAACTAAAAACTGCACAAGGTAATTTGATTGGTAATAGAAATAGGAATATGAAATGTTATGCACTTTGCTTAGCTCAGAGCCCTGCATTTGAGTGGCCCAACAGTAACGAGCGCTACCGAGAAGGTCATGACGTCTTGTTTTGAAGATAAAATCACAGATGTACTGTTTGGATTTACTGTTTTCAATCATTTGGCTATTCATATCGAATACATCTATAGGTATTCTGAGGTTGTTACCAGACCAAAACACGTCCTTATGGAAATTTCTTAGATTTTGGGCAACAGCGAACATTTCGTTTAAATTTTTGTATGTCTTGGGTATACCGCGTTTACAGAAACCGTTGCAGTAAATGCGGAATCTTGGATGTGGCTGAAACTCAACAAAGAATTTTAAGGCAGGACTGTTCCTGAAGAAATCTTTGGATTCCTTTTCGTCCTCGTACGAGTGTAGTTGCTTTTGCAAACACGGTTGAAGTTCCAAATGTATACGAGAATGTTCTATTGGTCTCAAATCGAAATGACTAACAATCATTAGCACTAATGTATCTGGACTACTTAGCAAATATTTTGTGGCACTGCGTGCGGTGTTTTTACCAAGTTTAGATTCATAGGAGCTACATACAATATTGAGAGGTATAATAATCACTGTTGTAGTCTGAGTTGTGTATTTATGCATCAACAAAAGATATTGGATTCCGTAAGATTTATTGAAGGTTAGTTGTGCTTGTTGCGATACCCGTGGGTAGGAAATCTGTTCTTCGATTGTTTCTAACCCGTGAAATATATAAGTTGACGAAAATATCGAGTCGATTTGTTTTGACACTGATTCCAAGTCTACAAGACAAATTGTACGTGCAAATAAACCAAAAACTATGACTAATTTCATAATTGTATACTTTAAACACATTTTGGGGCTTTAGAATCAAGTGTATAACAAATCAACGCAGTTTTAGTTTTCAGTGTGCGACTGACAAAGTCTGCGTACAATCGTGCAAATTTTTTGGACTTTATAAATCCTTATAAATATTTTTTAGGTAGCGTGATGGATATTCTTTTCTTGGATTATAAAATGCTCGTGTAATAAGATAAAGTTCTTTAATGCACGAGCACTAA
Organism: Willowsia buskii; assembly: GCA_034700685.1. Classification (NCBI taxonomy): domain Eukaryota; kingdom Metazoa; phylum Arthropoda; class Collembola; order Entomobryomorpha; family Entomobryidae; genus Willowsia; species Willowsia buskii. The sequence goes on along the minus strand of JAQIXW010005227.1, from coordinate 3,593 downwards.
CTTTTTTTTTATTCCGTATGCTTAGCGGTTGTATGGTAACCACGTCGTGAGAGCGCTTTTCCTGATAGTGAAACCTATCTAAAAATGCAAATATTACAATCCATATTATCTGTCACTAATTTTGTTGTTATTTGTTTTGAAAATGTATTATTATAAAGCTATATTTTACAATTAGAGCGCCAGTTACTTCCTCGGCCAGTTGAAGTAACTACTTTAAAACTAAATAAAGCATAGTATAGTCAAAAATTTTATCAGATATTGCTCCATAAATATTCACAAAACAATCAAACATAAAAACCAGGAATATTTAAGTGAGCAAGTCGGGGCTGCCAAATACTGTAACTATCTGACCTGCAATTCACTCTAAACATGTTTCAACAAGCTATGTTCAAACATTAACCATTTTGGCCTTCGCCAACACGGTAGCTTTAAGGTTGCTAACAACGATATAACACAACTATGTCTTGTCATGATAAAATATCCATAAACCAAACGGCCTTCTCTTTTTTAAACACGTCTAAATATGTTGCTCGTTTGGACACGCAAAGGATTATTGAAATAGAGTAGCGTAATCACCATATTATTACTAAAAATGTATCTACGGCCGCTTGTGTAAAACTTCGACAACGGGATTATCCTTTAAGATTTTCGTTGTTAAGAAAAAGCAAAAATTTTAAATCACGAAGAAGGTGTACTTTGGGTACCTTGCATGAAACACCGACAAAAATTGTCGAAGAAGGGGTAGGTACCTGACCATGTATTCTCCAATATGGTTCCACATATATGTAATTTGGAATACTATATTACGTAAATATTCATCATTGGCTGCAAGGTGTTTACATATATTATTGAAGTATGTAAGTATTGACTACCAATATATATCCTAATTAACATTCCCTTTTATTGATAATGAACATTTACTCCACCACAGTTCTTCATGTTTGTAGCGAATGCATATGCTGGAGTCGGCATTTAAAACCGCTCCAGCAGCATATATTTATTATAGGAAGGCCATCCAATATAATAATTTTGGGCGATGGGGTAATATGATAAGGGGAAAAACGTTTTGATCACCCTAAAACTCCGGATTCGTCACCTTATTTTAACGGTTGGAGGCTCCTTGGAGTAAAAAATACTAAAGGGTGCCAATTCCTGTATTTTAAGGTGACGAATAAGTCGCTACAAAATATTTCTGCCGGCATACTAATCAATATGTTGCATATTTGTCGAAACACGAAGGAGTCACCTATTCCTATGGACTCACTTAATTCACTTATCGTTTAATAACTGGCAATTGACAAATTAGAAGCATACATGGAAGCAACTATTTTCAAACCTGTATTACTAGTGGCAAGAAGACATATTCCGTGCATAAACTTAATATTTCAGAGGTTGGTTATAATTTCTTTGGAGAGTGAGGAAGAATACTTTAATAGTTAAGTTTGACATTACTACTGTGCTACTGTGACATTACTATTGTCTACCGAAAATCGGAGTTGAGAGTCATTGAAGACAGATTGACATCGCAAACTATCCATGAAAATCATTCCATTGGAATTGTATTTGCACAGAAACTTAGGACTTATAACGAGGGTATAAATCAAAAATGGGTTGTGAAGAGGAGAGGTGTGGTTTCAGTAAAGAGTGCAAAAATATTTAGGGTGGACAAAATAATTTCAAATTATGGGAAGAAATTTAAATAATTAATTTTGAGAATAAACTGATTCGACACCCTAAAACACCTGACTTGGCACCCTTTGCTATTTTCCCCTCCAAGGAGCCTCCAACCGTTAAAATAGGGTGATCAATCCGGGACTTTAGGGTGACGAATAAGTGCATGCTTCTCAAGTCTCCAAAACAGTTAAAGTCAACCCTCCATCAATGTAAAACGCTAGCATGCTACTTTTGCAATTTAAATTTTAATAGTAAATTTAATGAGTAATTGAGTGATTTGATCGTCTATTGAGAATCAACAAGCATGAATTAACCATGAATTTGTCATGGTTAATTCACTTTTAAAATTAAAATCGCAAGAGTAGCATGCCGGTGACGTGCATTATTAGTGGGTAGCTTTCAACTGCTTTGGATACTTGAGAAATATTTCTCATCATTTTATCATACCCCTTCACCCAAAACTACTACATTGGATGACTTTCCTAAAACAAATAGTGAAGCTCTCGTGTACTAAATGATGCATAATTATGCATTCACAATTTTTGTCGGTGTTTCATGCAAGGTACCCAATGTACACCTTTTTCAGGATTAAAATTTTTAGTCTGGCATCTTCTATTGTATTTCCTTAAACATGATAAAAAGAAGCAGCTTACGTTTGTCGAGATAATTTATTGTCGGAGTTTTCCACACTACCCCGACAAATTCGTTACCTGTTCAGTATGTGTGTCGGCTAGAAAATTTTCAAAGTTTGCGACGTTATACGCCGTCTTATAACTTATATTTATACGTATTTATAACTTGGTAAAAAAACAAGTAGTTAGGCCAACTGAATTTATTTTGGGAACAAATGTAAAAACAAGTTATGTGACCAACTAAATATAATTTAAGGAAAACATGCAAACAAGTTATGATTCACACTAAATATATTTTTGGAAAAATGTAAAAACAAATTATATTGTTGACGAAAATTTGTGATGGAAATCAAATTCATGACTTTATTTATTTAAATATGAACTATATTTATGAGATTTTGTATTTTATATTGATACATATGGGCAAATGGATGGCGTGAATAAAAGTAATGGTAAGTTTTTTTAATCAAATGATTTATTATGAAATTTAGATAATTATAATAAATAAGTTTTTTATGCATCGTACTCAACCTAATCTTAATAAATTTAGGACGAAGACAAACACTTATGAAGCAATATACTGTATTATTATTAAACTTAATCATATTTACCTAAGACTATTTTACCTTTGGTAATTACTCATATTTTGGTATAGCGTAAAAACTGTAATGGCAAAAATATCTCGCCAACATATATGTATGGGTAGGGGGTCTGTGGAATGATTATGTGTGACCTATGGCTTCGTGGTCAACTTCCTTTTAGACTGGGGGCTCGATGGCCAACTTCTTGATTTTTTAGGCCGAGAGATAACTTTTTTATGAAAAGATCTGAGCGTCAAATTCTGTGTGGAAGGTGTACAACTTCTCGGTTGGTGGTTACGAGCTTTAACTGCATACGGAAAGAGTAATTGGGTAAAATATATTACAATAAACTTCTCAAAAATTATTATGGGATTCACAAGCATTTCAACTATGCAAACAAGTTGTCCCACAATCAAAATTAGTATCCAAATTATCATCAAGACAGAAACTTTCCTCAAGTTGATCAGATCAGGAAACCTGACATTTTTCTCAATATCGATAAATCTATCCCGTTGCTGATTTGCTTCAGCATATAACCCGATGTTATCCCACCACATAAGTAGTCCTGACTCCCGTAATCGCTCACTAGTTTCAATCATCCAGTGTCTGTTCACTGTATGTACATCGAAGTAGTATGGCTTCGTGCCTGATTTTTCCAGTACAAAATAGCATTGGACTTTATACTTTTTAGCTGTCAATCTAAATT
>JAQIXW010005226.1:0-10658 GCA_034700685.1 Willowsia buskii | reverse complement strand
GAATCAAAAGCTTTTGTACCAGAGAGAAATCAAATTTTGTGATGCCTCTCTTCCCACTTTCCACAAAGCCTGAGCTTAGCAGGAACAGAATATTACGCCTTCTTTAATAAATCTTGTTGTGCTAGAAGGACTTATAAAAATATATAATCGGGGATATCGGAAAATATGAATCTTTCTCTCTAGTCATCTGCCAGCTAGGTTTTTACACAAAGGTTGCTAATGTATGTTCATGTTTTATGTATTGGGATGTACTTCAAGTTCTCATTTGAAATACCAACAATAAAATAAAATGACACTGTGAGTCAACCGAGAACATATATGGACATATGGCAGGAAGATCATCAAAACACTTTGGAAGCTTTGACAGGAAAATTCAATTACTATTTTTAAAACACGACATATCCGAAAACGTGCTATGTTACGTGTAGGTATGTATCCACTATAGAATTATTTGCATACATCACTTCTCCTGAAAGATGAGCTTGTTTTCTTTGCACATCACAGAACTTTCACTCTCGTCAGAGCTCAGTTCCTAACTCGTAGTTGTAGAGGAAGGTGGGCTCTCTCTCATTTCTCGGGCAAAATTTTTCACGCTTCTGAAAACAAAACTATCAACATGACACGATAATCAACTATTAGTGTGCTTTTATATATATTTATTAAAGTACAAATATAGTACTAAATTGTTTAAAGAAATTATAAACTGATGAGCAATTCCAAAAACTGCAACTGGTAATAAGTTTGAAAAATAATTGTCGTAAACGGTACCAATTAAAAAATTGGAGAAAGGAATTATTACGCAATGTCGGAAAATCTTGTTTGGATGACTGTTGCCACTATACTTTCTCTTGCCATTCTAATTGCTATATGCTGTATTATTCGAATTTGGGTGACGCGAAGTGCAAGCCATCAGGAAAGCAATTTGAATGAAGTTAATAACCCGGTAAATACACTGAATATATATACATATATCCGACATTAATAAGAAGTTATTCAAGTGGGAGTTTTATCTAAATCGAAGATTTTGTATTTTTGCATTGCTTTTATTTCAGCGAATCTACGGAGCATCATCAACCTTTCTTACAAGTGATGTGGGAGAAAGTTTCCGGGAAACTTCTTGCAATGCTCCTTCAACTGCTTAAAAGACACCCTTCAAATCTTTAAATTTGTATTGCTCTGATAAAAGTAAATTGAAATTTGTGACGAGCTCGTGTGTTATCGTTTTCTCAAATTAAATATTCTAATAAAATATGTGTATTTCTATATAAGAATGTGTATGAAATACTAAAGTCATAATTCATTTATAGCATAATAATTTGGATAACCTGTTATCAGTGATTCTGTATTCAATGTTAGATTTTGCTTCACTAATAATGTATTTAGCAATTAGTCATAAAATCCCAGGAGTAAATCTTATTACCATAAACAAATATCAGTGTAGGTTTTTGGTTCAGTTTATAATTCCGCTGCAAGCTTTCCCATCAAAAAATATGCGTCAAAAGAAATGTTTTAGTTTGATATGAAAAGCCGGCCATCCAGAAGATGTATTTGCCTGTCTTTGTGTAATTTAAAATATATCCCTTGGGATATGCTTTGTGTACAGAAGTCATAAGCAATAGAAATTTGTCCTAGGGAAATACATAGATTTTTGTTCGATCGTCTAACAAACACATGTCAAACATTCAGTTTTCCTTTGATGTTCAACGGAATTCCCACGCTCCAGAAATATTTTATGGGGAAGTGACATGATATTGGTATTGGAATACTATCAAGTTAAGCTGGAATGTGGTATTGCGGATTGGTTTCATGGAGCATGTGAAACCACAGAATGGTTCTCTAATTTCACAAATATCTGATCTCTACAGAAATCGTTCGGCATTCCACTTGCATTAGGATTGCAGAGAGTGAGAAAAGAAACCATAAAAGCACTATCATGTAAATGTAACAAAGCCGCAGGTCTTGTGTAATTCAAATGCATCAAAAGGATTTCTAAAGTATCGGCACAGTTGAGCTGGTCTACAAAGTTGATAGATAAACTATTGCACCACAATATATAAATACATACAATCAAACAAGGATGGTCATAAAAGCAAAAAAATCCAGCAATCAACACCAATTAAAGGAAATATTTTAGTAAAATATAAAGCATTCAAATCATTATCAAAATGCATTCCTTCATATTATCTTTTTAAATACCACTTATTGTAACTGTCCGAAATTCCTACTGCTTCCAGCTACCCATTTTGGTCTAATTTAAATCCCACTGATATGAGACATTAGATTTGCACAATATACTCATTTGCAATGATAATGATGTAAAGAGAATATCCGGAGGGGTTTCAGTTTTGATGTAGGCTTCACTGTATCACTTTGGCTTGGCTCTGTAAAAACGCTATCAATTTTTTTATGATGAGCTTGACGGTTACGAAATATGAGTTAATTATGAATCAACATCATTAGTAATGGCTCATTACTGTAAAAACAGAACCCTTAGGGATGTAAATAAAGTTTATATAATCAACTTTTAAGTCAAGTTTTTTTATCAAACGGCAGTTTGGTCACATAATTCCTTAACGAAAGACTCAAATTTTTCAAGTCCTTTTTTAACATAACATGATTTAAAAATTGTTGGATATCCTGAGGTATTATTTTACTGAAGATATAAGAAATCTAATTACCTTTCTATTTTCTCTTCCAATTGCAATAAAACATTTCGTGTTTCTAAATGAAAACATGAACACCTGACATTGCAACTGCATTTTTTTTGTTTTCCCAATGTATGAAAACCTTATGGCTTGCTTCATAATCAAATATTTTGCCAACTTGAATGCCTCTTTTGTAAAATAAAATTATTTATATACGGCTTCTCAATAACTACTGAATTCAGTTTAGGATTGACTTCCTTCCATTTAACAACCGGTTTTTCTACATCTTGTTTTTTTCAAAATTTTTTAAAGATAAAGTAGCTTTCACTTAGAAGCTTGTAACCTCATTTCTAAATGCGTATCATAATCATAAACTTATTACTTTAAAAATAACACAAAAAATCCACATAAAAGTAAAAGGTGTTTTGAACAAGGTTAGCATGAACCAACCAACAACAGATAAAACCTCAACCTTGCAAAACAGCGGGTCTGAGTTCTTTATGCAAACTAGGCTGTGGGAGACAATAATCTTGATAACATTTTTTGTTATTATCGGTTTCACAATCTACGTAGTCATGCGATTAGTGGCCAAAAGTACAGGTCATGTCAATCGTAGACATTCTTTTCTACAGATAACTCTGGTAAATAATATGTTTCATTAGTAGCTTTTTCTAATATCGACATGGCAAAACCACGCAAATTTTCAATTTAAGTGAAAATAATATATGTTATGCGCCTTTAAAAAAGAAGCAAACATAAAAAAATCCCAGGCCACTATGACAACATTTGTGGAAGTTATGGCAATTTTCCTTTAAAAAGTAGGTCCGAAGTAAGTCCGATTTATTCGGAACCTACACAAGATATCGAAATGACTCTTTTTGCATTGGATAGACAATGAAAAACTGAGATTATCTTCTTTTCAAATTTTCAAAAAAGTTAAAAATAACAATTTTAAACAATAAAAAACTTTTTAGACTGGTCAGATTAAGTCTATTGCTTAATGTTTTTAAGGAAAAATATTTTGCTTTGTTTAAAATGGTTATTTTTAACTTTTTTGAAAATTTGAAAAGAATATAATCTCAGTTTTTCATTGTCTATCCAATGCAAAAAGAGTCATTTCGATATCTTGTGTAGGTTCCGAATAAATCGGACTTACTTCGGACCTACTTTTTAAAGGAAAATTGCCATAACTTCCACAAATGTTGTCATAGTGGCCTGGGATTTTTTTATGTTTGCTTCTTTTTTAAAGGCGCATAACATATATCATTTTCACTTAAATTGAAAGTTTGCGTGGTTTTGCCATGTCGATATTAGAAAAAGCTACTAATTGTAAATATTTTCCATTTTTATTAACAGTTGTTTGAAAATATGTATGTTTTTGTGGATTTCTTACTTTTAGCGAGTACCTGTTTTCACCTCATTTTTACAAGCAAGAAATACAAGAGAAATTCCAACGGAAAGTCCTGCTGCTACGACTTTTGCAGTGTAAATAGTTGTTAATACACAAGTGAACGTAGTTTGGAAGCAAATCATAAAAAATTGGCAAAAAGGTTTTCGTCACCATTAAATCTTGCAGTCATCACCATAATTTATGGAGTATGTGTTCATGTTTCAAAAAATGCAAAAATCGTGATGATTCCTGTGATTTATGGTAGAACCATTCTGTGGTTTCACATGCTCCATGAAATTTATGGTGATGAATTCATTACTTCGTAGATTAAAAAAATAAATTAAGATTAACTATTTCGTTGGAATCCTGATATATCTTCAAAAAAATTTGATTATGCCCAAAAGATAATACGCGAAATTTGATGCTAAGATTTCCTTTAATGATGACGCAGTGCTACGTCTACACATGTGCGGCTATTTGCTATTTGAAACAACTCACGTAAGGGAAATAATTTTTTTTGTGTAAATTTGTAAAATAAATGTTGGATTTACAAGCTTATTTTATTTGACAGCGCCTCCTACATGAGCAGCCAGTCGTTGAATCAAGCTGAGAATAGGAGACAGTTTGTGCAAAATTTAAATACTAATCGTGTTCTTAAGTCAGTTTTCATCGGCACTTACAAAACCTTGATTCACCTTGAGCAATATTTAATTTATACATCATGGGCGTTAGACGGTGCCAGTAAGTTGGACGGCCAACAGGCAAAAATTATGATGTTCGGGACAGGACTGGGATTCTTATATTTTGCTGCAGTCCATCGGAAATTTGGAGTTTTCTTTGAGACGCCTAGGAACGTGAAGGATATTTGGCTAAATCAATCTTCAGCAGTGGCGGGCAAATGGTTGTGTAAGTTTGCAAGAAGAGTGCAAGTATTCAGAGTGGATGTGGGACAATTTTACTATGTGGATGGAAACACAGTTCTTGGTTTTTTGACAGAATTTTGAACAACACTACTTTTTTACTTTTAGGAAAAAATTAAGTTGGTGCAAAATTTTGTTAAGTTTTAAAGAGAAAATATATACGTTAGCTTATGATAAGATAGCGGATATTATTACTCCTTGCACTCCTCGTATGAGTGACTATATGTATCTATGCTGAAACGGAAATGCTTTCATAAGAGAATTTTTCTGAGAAAAAGTCATGCGAGTTTATTGTTTGGAGAAGACATTGTGTCAACAGAACGGAATGAGAGCTTCCTCTCTGAAGATTTTATTGGAGAAAATGACAAAGAAAGTTTGTTTTTTCTACATGAGCAATGTAAACAAACGAGCACTGGCATGCTGCATCCACACAATGTTACAAAAACAACTTTGGAGACTCTATTAATTCCATATTGTCTCTTGAGCGATAAGTTTCATAAACTTTCAGATATGAAAAAATTATTTTTGCTGAAGCCTGTCATTATACTTGTCAAATCATCTGGCCCCATGTAGGAAAAATTTTACCGTACATTCCTAAAGATTGTTCATTATCCCAATGCAATCAACAAATCCGGCTTTCAGCTCATTTCCGAAAGGTATCTTAACAATTTGATTCATAAATAGTAATGAATATTCTGTTAGTATAGTGAGTTCAGTTGTATAAAGAAGATGCATATAGGTATCATTTATAAAGGGAAATTTCTTCAAGTCCATCACAATTTGTATTTGTCCTTGGTATTTCAAAAAACATAGCTGCCACTTTTCAACAAGCCCTCTTTCCTTTTAGGCAGTAAGATATTTTATTCATATGAAATTTGCTTAGGCACATGCAAACTACAACATAATGAAAAATTTAGCATTGCAGCCTAGTGTGTCTAAGTCGTTTACAGTCAAAAACGACATTCATAATTGTATGAGTTCTAAACCTCGATCACAGTGAATGTTCAGAGAAAGTTGTTTGTATCCATGATGCTCTCTATGATATAGTTGCATCCATTATGGATTCCAACAAATATTGACATATACGTAGCCGTTTTTTTATGTCTTGCCCAGACTTTGATATCGTTTATCTCAAAGATGATTTTGTTAATTAAGCTGATCAGCATATCCTCTGATAGATAAAGAAAGGGGCTTTTGAATGACGGGTTGCTCTTAGCAATAGGCATTTGCTGTGCAAAACTAGGGCTGGCTACATTATCTATCATGTTTTTCACTATTGAGAAAGTCATGCGCAGCAGGTGTAGCTATATTTTTCGAAAGCTCTTTCTTCGTACTTAATTTTGAATGAATTTTTTTAAAATGGTGTGAATCTAGTGTCAGACCAATCAACAATTTATCTATGGTGTCACTGATTTCGTAGTGATGATCTTTCGCCTGAAGACAGGCCTGAATCTGGACGACCTGCAGATGTGACTGTTGTTGTAAGATTATGATCCTTGTGTATTGGGAGCGTTTTTGAGCTTTGTTGGCGGATTTTTTCTAGAAGGGTGCTACATTGATTGGGCAAGCATACTCTGAAATCCTGAGTAAGCTAAAGGCAGCTTATATCGAGAAATGTGGCCAAAAGAAATAAGATGACGGAGTTTTCTCATTAAATGAAAATGTGCCCTGTCACATTCCGAAGATAGCCAAGAAAAAACTCTGGGACACTAACTTGATTGAACTGTACCAATCTCTCTACAGACCCTTCCTTGCCCCATATTACTGTTTTTTGTTCCTCAAATTGAAAAATTACTAGCGTGGGAGGGAAAATTTCCCGGACGAATATTTAAAAAAGGCGAAAAAACCAAAAAAAAGGAGTCTTGGACACAGAAGCCCCGCAATCTTCTCCAGAGACATCTCGCCTCTAGACTAAAAGTGGGAAATGTTTTTACGAGTTATGGGATTATTATATAGAAAAAATCGATCAAGTATGTCAAGTCGTTGTAAAATGAGAGCAAAATAAAGTCTGGGCAAGACATAAAAAAACCGCTTCGTACATTTCGGTTTTATCAGATTCTTAAATTTACAAGCACACTTTTCTAAATACTCTTTAAACTTAATAAATTTTGGTAATTATGTCACAACCTCACATAATTCTCTAAAATGAATTTTCGATTCTTTACAAGAGATCAAAAAGTGCTTCAGAGAAAGAAAGGTCGTTGACATCAAGATGTCGTTTGTGGGTCCTTGTCACTCTTTTATGAGTATATTATGTATATACATAAGTATAGCGGTAGATTTATGATGCCATGAGATGATACACATACTTCTGATTTATCTCACGTCTTTCATTTAAGTGTATAGACCACCTCGGAGTAAAACTATTTGTGTGCGTAGCACTAGCTTAGAAAAAGAAAGCATGCTGCGATGTACACTGTTTGACTGCAGGAGAAAGTTGCTCAGTCTCAACTTGCTCCTACTCAACGAAGGATTGATCTCCTGTTTGTTAGCACCCATAACATATTCATCTCTTAGGCTGTCAATTGGGTGCATAATAAAAGTGCACAGTGTACTCGTTTTACTTCTTACATTTGATTCACAACTGTATCTATCATACAAGAAAGTGAAATGTGATTATTAGCTTTCTCCTAGAAATTTTTTTTATTGAAAGCATGACTGAAACGACAACAGAAAATACTCAAGATTTAGAAAAATCTGACTCAAATGTAAGCATTGAAGTGAAACTTTGGGCAGTTGTGATTGTTTTAATATTTTTCAGCCTTGTCTTAGCTACCTGCTACGTTGTCAATTTTTGCTTAAAACACACTGCTCATCGTCACAGAAGAAGGAGCATGTATTTTGAAAACGGTCAGGTCTGTGATTTGACTGTGATAATACTAAACTAAATTCCGTTATATTTTTTAAGTTCATGTACCAGATCTAAATTTTTTGGGACGTAAAGCTAAATGTTTTTAGTCTAAAATTGGACTATACTAATCTCATTTTTTATCAATAATCGTATATTTTTATTCTAGGTAGTACCACCGGTCTCCTCTGCTGTACTCACTAGTGATGCTGGATGCAGCTTCCGGGAAACATCAATGGTAGCCACTTCTACAGTTTAGTATCATCATTAGGGGCGATTTGGATGGAAGAGGGGGAGAAAATAAAAATTCAAATACAATTCTATAATACAACTTTCAAAAGTATAAGTAAACCAGTAGCCTTGAGCTAAGACTTCAATTTCTTAAAGCTTAACTTTCAAGCTTCATGATAATAGAAAGAATGTTTTGTGCATTCAAATGCACTGTTTGAACCGATTATTATGCAAGTATAGCTTCAAAATTTTTAAAATTGTTAAAACTATTTAAGGTATGAGGCATTTTGGTAAAATTGTTAATAAACCATTATTGATGTCATAATATTGAAAAGAAACTTATCGTAATAAAAATTTCAGTGTGCCAATAAGTTCTTAAAATAAGGTACACTAATAATTTTTTATGGTAACTACAGCAGCTTTAATATGAATTTGTGGTTTTGTAAATTATACCATTTTCCCCCATTTTGGGTTCGTCGAACATACGTTTATTCTCTTATGAGTAACTCGAAAATTGAGGAAAATCGTTCACAAAGGCTGTATTATATTTCAGACAGCCAGGGAAAAGCGGATTTCCACTAAAATGCAAACAGGAAATTGCGAGATACTTTCGTTTCCCAATATATGCAAAGGGACTTCATGAGAAGGATAGATCATTATTTTGTTCAATGCTTTGTAGGAACGCACGTGAATGTCGTTACTCAGAGGCACGTGCGCTTATAATGAGATATTATATTCATTTAATACTTACAAATGTTATAACAATGAAGTTCCTTTCATCCTGAATTACATATTTTGCTTCAAAAACAACTTCATGCATAAAATTAATCAATACCTGGCAATTAGAATACGACACGGAACATAGATCAAGCAACCGGTTCAAAAATAAGTGTTGGTTAATCATTAGGCATTTAAATTGAGATTTGAATGTTATGATCAACTTTAAAATTTTAGTTACTCCGCACTCACTCTTCAGATCTCGGTTTGTTGCAAAAATAATAAAATATTTTCTGAGATTGTATATTTCTACTGGTTGAAATTGCAAAAGTTTTAAGTGCTGACAAGAAATATTATTGTGTAAAATAGACCTTTCCTTTAAATTATGAACAATAAATCCATCAATCTTTATTTTCATTCATCTTAATCCTCACATGTGATTAATATCATGGCATTTTTTTATGTTTTACTTCATTTCTTCATAAGCCACCAAAATACTTTCTTTTGCATGCAACTCTTTATCTGCATCGTGCCAGCACCAGCACATATCATCCATGTCTCCAAGGATGACACGCTTCGCTCCCTCCCAATCCATTTTATTTGTATCTCTCACTCCAAAAAGGACTCCACTGCATATAGTAGAAGATATTTAGTGCCTATGTCGTCGCAAAAAAAGAAAGAAGTATATGTCAGCATTGGTTTAGAGCGAAGAAATATATTAAACCTTTTTTCCTCAAATACTTAAATCTGATTTGACCTGATTTTCACTTTCTCTTTCAGTCACCTCTTATTTTTAGTTAGTATGCCGCTTGAATCCTGGAGCCGAGGGGACCTTGGAAAAGCTCCAGTTTTTTAAGGAAACATCCTTCATTTTGCTTCAGTCGTTTGCGGGGGTGCATATACTACGTTTGAGTTGTTTTTATACGGTATTATATTCACTTAAGCTTATAATTTGCTTCCAATTCCAATACTTGGCATAATTTTAATATGTGGATTTAATATTCTGACAAGGAAATTTGCTCAAGTCGCAACTTTTCCTGAAGGCTTGCCAACTAGAATGGGTTTCTTAAAATATACACGCTTTGGCGTAATGTAGCTTTATAATTAATTGAACTGCTATTGTATTTGGGCTTAACCTGTTGCGACAAAAAAGACTAAATAGACTTTCATGAATGATGTATAACTTGTCTTGTGTACTCCAGTAAACTGCAATATTCATTTCGGCAAAGACTCGTTTTATGCTAATTTGATTTCCTTTTGCAACAGAAAATAATTAATAATTATATTTGAATTGCGTAAACCATGGGTTTTCATTTTTTCCTTTGAGGTTTATGAAGCAGAGCAAGTGATAAAACATGTAAAACGGATAATCTTAGAATATTGTAAACGTAACAAAAATGTAACTTAGATTCAACGTCAGCTTTCACCGCATCAGAATTAAGTATTTGATAAACGAGTAAATTTGAATCGAAATCTTGCTTTGCTTTTTTACTAGATCTTTCGTGTAGTGAAAATGTTTCTCGTAAACATTAAGATAAATTGGGTTCAATAAGTCATGCAGGTATATCTCCTTGCTAGTTTTGTCCACCAAACTTAATTATTTTGCTTTAGTAAATAAGGACACGTTGTGCTTTTTAATATACGCAAACTCACGTCTGTCTTCCTTACGATTGGATGAAAAAGCAAATGGAATTATGAGGTTTTAAAATGATAAATTGGCACTGTTTCAGTTTTATGTAAGTGAAAATTAAGGTTTGACTAAACCAGTAATAAAGTTGTGAAATAAAAGTAAAATTGATCGTGTTGACTGCTTATTAAAACGTTGTGACCGCAAGAAAACAGGTGACAAATTTATGTAAATATTTTCAGTCGGTAATTGTAGCTTATTTAAGCATGCAAACTCTAGG
>JAQIXW010005225.1:0-10659 GCA_034700685.1 Willowsia buskii | reverse complement strand
CAATTTACTGCCTACCATTTTAAAAATCTTGTTTACGACTCTCACGAATTTAATTATTGGCGTCAAAACTACCCAAACAATTTTAGTTGCCCTTTCTACGGGAAATATTTCAAAGATTGAAACAGCCATGCTGCAACATAAGCCTATGCCTAAAACCGTGAAAACCACTAAAATGTTACCTGTAATACCGGGAGATACAAACGCTTTGCTCTCCGAACTGACCTTCAGAATTCTTTCTGTATTCTCATAGGAAGTTTTTGCGAGCTGTTTCCAAATTCCAGATTCACCAGCAAGCAGTATAGCTCGAATTACAACATATTTTGGCCAGAAACCGTGTAAACCAATAATTTCAGTAGTTTCGAACAATCTCTCTTTTCCAACGTTTATATTTGCGAATCCATCACTTTTCATTTTTCTATATTCTTCGATAACTTTTGAGTACGGCAATATCACCGCAGACCGATTACAACTTCTTAATATTCTCACTAAACTTTTATGTTCCAAATTTTCAAAACTATCAGTTAAAGAGTCCGAGGAATTCTTCGTCTCATAAAAAGCATCTAGTATTATCTCACTTATATTTGAATGCATGACTGTGTAATTGGCTATTATTTTCATGTAACTGTCCTCACTTCGGTTACTGTCTGCTAGCATCCTTCCATCTTTTGCGTAAAACTCAGGTAAATATTCCCATGTATCTTTTTTGTAAAATTGATCTCCACATATGACGTAAAATCTGAATTTGTCGTTTTCTCTAAACATTTTAAGTTTTAAAGGAACAGAACATTCCCATTGAGTAGAAGAAATAAACCAGTTCAGCGCCAATATATCCATGTGTGAAAATTTGGCTCTAGTAAAAACACTGAATCCATCTGAAATCAATTGGCTATATTTTTCATATGGTATTGGACTTCGTGGAGCTAGAAGGTTGCACACATTCACGTTCTTGTAAGCATTGCTTAATATCATTCCTGTTAGTAGAAGAAGAATATTCAATACTGATAAATGCCGTAAACCTATTAAGTTCGCAGGAAATGGATTTCCTTGCTCAAGTAGTACTTTTAAATAAACAAACACGAGACGAAAACCATGACCAATCCGATAAAAGAATGCAACTATTGTGACAAATGTTATTCCTATAAATATCCAAATATAATTATCATAAGCCTTTACAAGTTCGGAGAACGGAAGGGAAGGTATTGGACGTTGTCCACAACTTATAAACCTTAACCCTTCCCATATTCTATCAAAAGCTGCAAATGCATACAGAACATTCCTCTTAGGAAGAATTTGAGTTCTCATTTCAGGGAAGGTTAACGTTAACGCCATGTTGTGCTCGATTTCGTTCATAGGAATCCCATTTTCACAAACTTTGAAGTAATCATACGACCCGTTTTGGGTTTTATCCATGTACAAGCTGTAGTTTGTAAATATTGATGTTCGAAGTCGCAAAGAAAGCTTTTCCTGATCCATGGCAAATGTACTTTCAAATCCATTTGATGTAAAATATTCCCTCCGTTGACATTCAAATATATTAGATTCTACTTGATCGTATTTCAAATTCGAAAAGATTGAAAATGATTTAAGTCTGATGTTTATCCTTTCATTTAGTTTTAAGTGATAAGGCGTGGCTACAAAAGTATCAAATGTTATATCCTTCGTATCCGACTGGTAATAAACTACTGCATTAAACAAGTCATCTTTAGTGTAGTCGCCCATCACAACGTTATACGCTATCCAGTATGGATTTTGTCGAGTACGAGTTTCTGTGTCCTGGTCTAATATTAACAAATATAGATGGGCGTTGGTTGATGGGCGAAACTCAAATGCGGTGTTTGTAGGTCCGACAATTTCCCTCTTTCCGTTAAATGACCAAACGGCTGGATACACAAGACTGTAATATCTAAATACAGCTGTAAAGAAAAGTATTTCCATTGGTGGATATATTCCAACTTTTAACTCATTGTTCCATGGTTTGCAGGCCGAACTAAATTTTTGGAATTCTATCTGCGAACAAATACCCATTTCATAACTTCTGTCACGTTGGGCGACCAAATACTTTGAAATTTCACACTTTGAACCTTCCAACACGTTATTAGAAAAGTTGCTTTGCTGTCGACCAGTTAGAGCTATCCACGAAAGAAAAGGAAAATCAGATATAAAATTATCAGGAAGTTGTATAATATTACCAGCTGGTATGTTTGGTGACAAATATCGCACATATACAGGCACAAGGGAACGTAGAATCACTGGAATTTTAGTAAATATTAAGTCCACACTTTGAAAATTTGTGATATGAACGAACCAAGCTTTATCAGTAAAGTCTCTAAGTTTCTCAGACAAGTTATCCAGGTTGCGGAAATTTCTATTAGTTTGCAGTTCTCTGGGAAATTTAGGCGAATGCTTATTAAGTGGATAAAAATATACCATTTTGGGTGAGTCGTCTATCGAAGCATAAGTATACAAAAAGCAGCTAAGGATTAAACAAATATTTGCTAAATTCATTTTAAGAACTAAGGAATTGTGGCATTTTTGTAAATTCTAACGTTAATTTTTTTATTTCCATTTTTTTAAAATTTAAGCTCTTGTTTTAGCCAATTTTCTATTTTAATATTTCTAATATTTTTAATTATGAACAATAACAGAGATTATGGTAGTGTTCACTCGAATTTTAAAATACACACGTCGTGTTTTCAGGACATGAAATTACAAATACCTCTAGATCGATGGTCGGATGTTTAAAAAATGAATTTGTTTTCCTTCTGAAATCATATACTTAAATATGAACTTGTGACATTGTCTCTACCATGTTATATGGAAAATTTCAGAAGTAGGTATTTCTATAAATTGTTATGGTACGGCCAAGGTTCTATTTCAGGGGATCTAACATAAAACAAAAGAAAAATTGTAGGAGAGCCTCATGAAAAACAAATTCTATGGCCCACAATTAACGTTGTGAGATTGTTTATGTTGTATAAGCAATAGATAAAATCACAACTTTCACCATTTGCATATTTTCAAATTGGTAATACATCTATTCATTAAAGCTTATTCAACTCTAGCCTAAGCTTGAAACAAAACTAAAAGCTGTTTTTGTGATAAGCTGTCATATTATAATGCTAGATGTGAATACCGATTTGATGAGGAAAATTTCCTACTTCAATCTTGCAACATTTAATTTGAGGTTCAAGATCTGATATAGTTTATACAAAAAAATGCTTGTTGGTGTATATCAAATGAGCAAATACGGTGCAGGCAAAACCCAAGGCTATAATTGAAACCTCTAGTAACTTAGGTACCAACTAGTTACTTCTTTGTACGAACCTACTACTCTTAGCCCTTACAATCAATTTAAAATAATTTATTATTCAGAAGAACAAGAGCTTCTGATGAGTCCAACAACCGATAATTAATGTTGGAAATTTTTTCAAAAGCAACATCTTTGTAAAGATTTATTATGACCATATTTATTAAAAGAATTTCATTTCATTTTAAAGAATCCAATCACTTCTTTAAATGCAGTTTTTATAGATTTTGCTGTCAGCAGCTCTCTGGTTTAATTAAAGCAGAAATTCAATAATTGATTTTGTGGGCTTGACAAATAAAGGTAAACGCCACATAGTCTCTTAAATGCTGACAGTTTTACTTAAGCTCAGGATATTATGTGGTTATTACTATTTTTGAAAAAAATGTTTTGATTTCCTCAAAATTACGATGGTAAATTAATTACTTAAAACGTTTGTAAAATTTTTGGGATAAAATTCAAGTTTTGAGTTTGAGCAAAATCACATAGAAAACTAAATATCTCTTCATTTACACTTAAATTTCAGTCCCAAAATCACTTGATATAGCCAGCAGGCGTCGTTTTTCATGCTGACCAATTTGGTCTCTGTTCATGGCATGAATTGCTTTTCTTTTTGAAACAGCGAATCTTAATGTGATCAAGTAATGGATTTACAATTATTTATAAACAAAAATTTAATATTAGTTTTAAATTATATTCAATATTATAAAGTGCTTACATTTCTTTTTAACAAATAGTTCTATGTTGGCTTAAGATGAACAGCATTGACGACAATAATCTTGATAGCACGTAATTGTCTTTCAGCTAAAACTTTTTTCAAGTTATTTGGCATTGGGTTTCTATCCGTGATGAGTAACATTAATAGGGATAGGAGAAATACAGCTAACATGAGAAGCAATAAATATTTTGCTGAAATACAACTTGATGAGTCATAACTATATCTGATTATCGATAAACGTGTATAGTAGAAAATTACCAATAACTCGACTGGCTGGAGCCCGGGAATGAACTTCAGTGTTGCGACGTGGTGGTGTAATTTTAATTGAATTGTATGTAACACAATAATTGCAAAAAAATCTTGGCTTCATTCTCACATTACATTATAATGAGTCTTACGAAATATAATATTCAATCTGTTGATCCCAAAAATGATAAATTCGTCACTCTAAGTGCCGACTGGCATATATATTTTAATATAAAAATTGATTTAAAACCCACTCATAATAACCTTTTCTAAACAAATCTCATTAACCAGCCGACCTGTCGGAGTCTCGAGTTGAACTTTAAAATTGCGATATAGCACCATGTATTTAATTTTTACTATACTTGGGCATTAGACCATAAAAGTAGTTCCTTACCTGTAGTCTTACGTAGACTATTCTGGGCAGTACGACATTCAACCAGTTAATGTCGGGATGATGACTCTTTCAGTCTTATAAACAAGTTGACATTTGAATTTTTAATATATAGTTTCTCCAAAAAAAAATCAAAAATAAATTAGGCTTGTAAATTATAGCACTGCTCCATTTGCTCAGGCCATTAGTTTTTGTTTAGCAGTACTTACCAAAATAATTCCTTGCATTGCTTTCAAGCAAAGGGAAAATATCAGACAATCCGAATTTATTTCTTCAGAGAACTTTCCCACTTTCTCTTAATGTCAGCACAATAAAACGCTACAAAATGTCGACTCCTTTGATGTGGCGAGCATTAGAGCTGAGCAAAAATACCTACAACAGACTTTTGTATGGGTACATATTTTATTCAGACGCTGAAATCATGCGATTTGCTGTAGAGAAAAACACGCGAAAACTCATTCCATTGTATACTTCATTTGTTTTATTTGCTATTCTCTTGCTATTTTGTTCAAATATCATCATAAAATCCCTATCCGATTCGAGGACAGTACCTGTAGAAGATCTCATTTGCACAATTGCCATCAGCCTGCTTGTAATTTTGTGTTTCAGTCTTAGCTTTATTTGTATTGCCTACGCGGATGAACTTATTCCCAGTTTAAATATGCTGTTCGAGTTCAAAGAGAATTTAGACGGTTTCTTTCAGAAGATGGTAAAAATGAGAGACATGGATTTGGGACAAATGCAACTGCTCAAACAAGGTAACCGCTTTAAAAGTGAAATAGAGTTTTTAAACTTATAAAAATCCATAAATATTTCTGGATTTATAATTACAGAAATTGTAAAGCTACTAAAAGGAGATCGAGCTGCTAACACACTAGGAATTCTAATGAATGCCTTGGTAATCGTTGAAATAATTATCGGAATACTTCTAGCTCCGTTAGGAATAATATTAGGATATGATCCCATAACATTGGTAACTAAAGAATGGTCTCTGACACGTTCTCAGACAATTGGCTTAATGATACTCAAGTACATATTTGCTCAATGGTGTACTTTAGAAGCCACTAGGATCTTTTCGGTTATCCTTGTGTTAACAATGGCTACGATTAACACGTACATTCAGTGTCTCCGAAAGATCAAATTGCTACGTCCAGATTTGGAAGCCATATTTCAATACGAAGAACTTCGGGTTATTTACAAAATCGGGCATGCACCAATTAAGTATATTGCAGGAGTTCTCATGTTGGCAGGACCACTTATTCTCATTGTTTGTAATGTAGCTGTGGTGAAGTTTCCATGGACACTTCCGGTCGAGTTGTATATCGCTTTTTTATTCGTTGGGGTAATCGTTTGCGCTGTTATTTTTCAAAGTGCACCAATAGCAACCGAATGCCATGAGTATAGTAAACAATTGTTGTGTCATTACTGGGGTGGCAAGAGTCGACTTGAATTCCGAACTCAGAAACCTTCAGAATTCTTAATTTGGAGGAAAATGCTAAAAGCTCAAGAGCCGATCTCCTTTTATTACGGAATTGCCCTTTTTGAGCATTCAACAAAGACCAATTTGTATGCAAATATCATTGGTTATACAATTAACATTATACTTTTAATTAAATAACATTTAAGTGCAATCTACGGAAATTGAAGATAATTTTTAATCCGATAGTCTTCTGATAGTTGTCTACTTGAGCGTTGCATTTATTTTACAATAAGTTTCAATCGATTGCATAAAAATGCGTTAAGTCAATGTCACACAATGTAGTGTAATATGCTTAAGAAATAATAATACGTCCAAACTGTTTATAAAGCTTTCTCTCAGAATAGAAATATTTTAAAAGTGTCACTTTTTGTAAGATGCATCAACATTTTTGGTACTTTACGCGTTCATACTTATATATTTGTGCAGATTTAAATAAAAAAATCCAATACAGTTTTCAAAATAAATTCTGTTTCTAACATCTTGCTGAGTGCGGGGAGTGTATTCAAATTTATTTTTACTGGTAAAAAACTTATGCATTATGCAGTTTTTGATGGGTTTTCTGTTCATCTACTTGCTGTCATTAGTTTTGCCTTCTTACAGCAACTGCACCAATACTTCCAAATATCCAACGACCTGTTAACAAAATGCATCCGAAAACATAGCATCATTTGGAATAGTAAATGCTTTGACTCTTTACATATCCTCTTCACAAATTTCACAAATTCTCCTAGTGAAGGATTGGTAAACTCATAGACAAACACGATGCATGCCAAACAGAGTAGCCCTAATTGAAATAACAAAAGTGTAATCACCTTATCAAAATTAATGAGATCAGCAGAATTAACCGTATTCTCAGAAATATACACATCCTTTTCCTGGATACGGGCAGCATAAATTGACAAGTCCTTCCAATGCCTCATCAAACCAGACATTTGTAATCGAGAAAGTGTATCAACAATCCAATGCGCATTTGTAGAGCGTATTCTCCAGTAATACGGCAATTCATAAAACATCTCCTCAAAACGAAATAAGTTTAAACTGTTCCCAAATCTGGTTTTTATATATTTCTCAATTTTTGGCCTTTCTAGCTCCGCATCATTTTCAAATCCAAAGAACCCAATATTTCTGTATTCTTCGTAAGCCTTGCTTAGTCCAAGTAATTTTAGCATACTTTCAAGTTCAATAAACTTATCCTCCAAATTGTTTATTACTCCCTGTTTAATAAATGCCTTCATCAGAACTTTTTTCTGATCAGTGAATACGTCTCTTATTATTGCAATTCGGTAGCCAGCATCTGCAAATTCTTTTAATGAATTAAAACCCTGTGGTTTATCAGGTACTGTTACAATGCTGGTTAAACTGTTGTCATAAATGTTCCAAAGAATCCATCCCGACCAAACCAGGCATATGTAAAACTTGCTCTTATGTTTGTGAATTTTTACACATGCTCGTGTCACAAGACAAAAATTTAAATATATTTCTTCAAATATTTTATTGAATGCTTTCGTTTTATTCCAGATCTTAAAACAGCCAAATAATGTTCCTATAAAAGTTATGCAGAATGTCGTTAACCAAGCAAACTGTGCATCTTGAGAAAACCAGAATTCGAAATTCCATCCCTGCTTTCTCTGTTTGTTGTGTCTACAGTAGTAGAGCGGTTTTCCAGTGCTGTACTCGAAGAATGTAGAAAACTGTTGGTCCAATAATGCAACAGTTTCTACAGAAGCTCTAACTATCATTACTCCATGTCCTTCATTTGAGATTGACAAATTGTGTACTTTTGATAGTGTTACTAACGCCATATCTTGGTCCTTACAGTAGTCAAGATTTTTAAGATTTTTGTAGTTTCTTCTAGAGTAATCACTTTCGCATAAGAATCCGTATCTTTCTATGTTTAACTTCGAGAAAATATTGAGGCGGGAACTTACTCGCAAAACTTTGTTTATTTTGGTACGATAATATTGCTTATTTAGTTGTCTTGGATTTAGCAATGGAGAGGCAAGAATATTCATGTTCAAAAAGTTGTTATTTTGATCAAGGCCGATTACAAACGAAGGTAAAGTTGGGTATTTTGATGATGACTGAATCGGGATAACAATTCTAAATATTTGAATGTCTAGTATTTTAGCTTCGTCGGAATAAGACTCCGAACATTTTTGAATGAGCTCCTTTTGATATTCTATATTTGAATTGTAGTTTATTATAAGACCTTCAGAACACAATAAATTTGAATTTACGTCGATCATTGACGAAAATAAAACGAGCATTTTATAAATATTTAGAAACATCATTCGAAAGTTTTTAAGAGATACGTGAACGAGTGTTAATTTCATGCGATCTGTGACGCCGAACGTAAATATTAGTGTCCAGGGGGACGAATACTTTGATGGAAATTCGTTGAAAATTAGATCTTCTACAGGTTTTGTGACAATTATTTGACGCAGGTAATCTGCACTACTGAAAAGTTCATTTTGACAGAATGGGTTGTAAATGTAGATTGTGTAGTGAGCAGGGTTCTTTATCACACCCGGAAAATACCTCGGTATCAAGTTAAGTTGATTCGAGATACAGCTTATCTTACATAACACTAAGCTATAAGAAAGCGCCAAGACAGCAATTCCAAAAAATACGCGAACCCAAAAATTATTTGTAATTTCCATTGCCTTTACTTATTTTTTGCTACTGATTACAAATTTGCTATCAGGGCAATAAAATACAGCCTGAGTTGCAAAAATGTTATCTTCCAAAACTAACTTTGGAGAAAGACTGATATGCAATATAAATTTTAAATGCGTGATACTTAGGGCAAAAATTCTAGGCTGATCAGCTTAAATAGAGGACAAACTTCTACACGTTGCATATCTGAAAGCACAATTTGGCATTGGCTATAAATATAAAAGCGAAGCTACTACAAACTGACAGACCATTATAGAAAAGTTTGTTTCTTTCCTTATTTCTGACAACCAATATGTTCAAGTGTGGACAAGGAATATTCAATCATAAAAATACTTAAAGCGTTCCACACGCTTACTTTTGCAAATTTAATCTAAGCTTAATACTTTAAAATAATTTATTATTATTAGAGACTCTTACGTGTCAACTCAGCTTCAATACTCTAGAGCTTATAATAGCAGCTCAGTCAATCGATGTCTATTAAGTAAAAGCTTTCTTTTGTTATGACTTTCTCTCGTATAATTCTTATAAATTAAAAGAGTTTTTTAAAATGTTCAACGGAATTTTTACGTGCCATGCCATGCCACTAGCGCGTATTTATCTGGCTTATATGTAGTGTCTCTTATATTTAATAGCTAAACTATTTGTGTGACTCATTAGCTTTTGTTAATTTGTATTTGCTCTTTATATGACGGAAAATATTTCCACGAACACTGCTATTACTATCATATTTATATTAAGATTCATTTTGCAACAATTTTCCAAATATTTTCTAAGAGTTAGAATCGTATCATAATAGTTTTTTGTGTTTTTGAGAACTTATACAAAATGCGACAGAACTACAAAACGTTTCGTTAAATTTTGTGACATCATTTAATTTAATTTTATCTCAACCACCTGAGTAAATACAAATGAATTCTAGTCTAGCCCAAAATTACACCACACTATACAGCTAAGCTAACATGAAATATTACTAACCAATAAATAATTAATTGCTAATAAAAATCCTAGTTTTGTACTTCCAAAACTTATCTTGACGAATTGAACTGTTCTGTAAAGACTAAGTAACGAGTTTTACAGGTTTTATGCTTCGTTCAGGAGTCTAAATATTGTGTCAAGGGTAGACAGGAATTTTATTCTTGCTAACTTTTGTATACAATGGAACTAACTTTACAAAAAATCACTTGAAACAGGTAATTTTGTAGTATCTTTACTTAAATGACTTGACTTAAAATAAGCTACCCTAAAAAGCTCGGATTGTCTTTATTTCAAACTCATTCAAATAACGTTTCCTGCCACTAATAAGTAATGATTTTATATGCGAGTGCTGGTGTGTATCGGAAAATGAAATAGCTTATCTGAAAAATTTGATTTGGATGATAGTTATATGAGTGGACAGAATTCAAATGACTACGCATTGTTTTAAACTTCTGAAGATATTTTAATCATGATTGGCTCAACAAGCTTTTATGAAAACGAGATACTACTAATTACATGGATTTCTTAAATGTGCTAACGATCAATTTGGCTTTTAAACGCATAAATTGGCTTAAGAAATACAAAAATATTATTTTTAGTAATTTTTGTCATTTATACATTTGCTGTACTATCACAAACCATAATTTCATGGCACGTGCATGTACTTGGCAAAAATTTCTAGCAAGCATCTTGAATTGAATATTCTATGGGCGTTTTCGACATGCAATTACCGAATATCGCACATTTGTTAATTTAGTACGTCTTTTGAAGCAAAGAAATTGAGAAATGAGAATTGATATTGATATTGACTTTATTCACTGAATAGTTACATCAGTACGCGTTATATAGTATCAGCTGAAGCTGTTTTC